>OMLB01019010.1:0-13654 GCA_900302555.1 Myripristis jacobus
AGCAGCAATGTGTGTGTGTGTGTGTGTGTGTGTGTGTGTGTGTGCGCGCGTGTGTGTGGGGTGAGATAGAGAGAGAGAGATGAAACTGGAGCCTGTCTGCTCTTACTGTCGGATGTCATCTTTACCTCACGCTGACTCTGTTTACTCTTCGTACTCACACATACAAGCTTTACTGACCCATTATATACGCTGCTGATGGCTGTATTGACCTTAACTGTCAAGGTAGAGCAAAAAAAAAAAGAAAAAAAAAGAAAAGTAGCTACTGTCAAAGAACCATTAGAGTCATATTATCCTCTTGATTATTTTAATCTGAGATAAAGCTATTTCGGATTTTTGGTGTCTTTAAATGTTTGATGTGGTTACTGGGAGAGATTTTTATGAAAGCGGTGTCAGCCTCCTTGCATGCACCTACAGGGAAGGAGCAATCATCAAATGTTACAAAATATTATCATGCTAAACATGGAGGCCTATGGCAACAGTAACTTACAAGAACATATTCCCCTTCCATATTTAGATGCGAGGTTAGTCCTAATCGCGTTATGGGGATATGAGATCGCCAAGGTTGCTCAATTATACATTCTCCCCTGCCTTTCATTCGTTCTGCCACCTCTCCTTCTTTTGCTTCACCTCCGCCCCGTCACACAGATTATGCTCCCTCCCTCTATCCTCAGCGGAGAGGCAGGAATCATGCACTAAGCTTTGAACATGAAAGGCAAGGGAGAAAAACAACAACAAGGACAAGGGATCAGTGCGTCTATGCAACTGAGTGTGTTTGTGTGTTTCTCGGCGTGCATGTAAAGACAACTGTAAAGGAATCTTTCCCCTTAACATGCGCACGTATGCAAATGCGATGTCGTTGTGTGTGTGTGTGCAGAATGTACATGTAGGTGTCTTTCGCTTTCATGTATGCTTTTGCATTTGTTTCCGCGTGCGCACGCGTGCTCCGGCGCTCCGGCGTACGGCGAAATGTGAGCCCTTTCATTCGTGTTTGTGTAAGACACCTATCAGCTTGTTTACGGAAAAAGGCAGCCTTCAGTGCATTTGTGGTGTTAAAAGGGCTAGCAGTAAGTGTTGTTGTCAAGTCATTAAAACTTTAGTTGTGCTCAGTGCGAGTTTCAGTCCCAATCGCAACACAACTTTTCCAGCTGTGCCCCAGTCATGTCCCTTAAAAGTTCACATCTAAAACTTGAAAAATGGTCCAAAGAGTTTGAGATGTTAGAATATATTGAAAACATGCAGCTTGGTACTTTACATATTCTGCTCAGGGCTCTTGCCTACTCAAGCAGATCTAACCAAAGATAAAGCACTGTGTGAATATGATTTTAGGGTAGGCTGGAGGTACAATGCTTACAATATAATTTTGACAGTTTTAGCGAACAAAAGAGCAACCCAGCAAGAAGTTAGACAGAATAAAGCTTGCCATCAAGTGACACCCGGTAGGCTGTCAGTAAAAATGAGCGGCTGGTTGAAAGACAAGAGCCAGATAAAAAATGCGGCACACATAGTGAGTGGAGGTAAAACTTTGCCCGGTTTCCTTTTTTTTGCATACTGACATCACGCTTCAGTCACATTTGAGACACGAGTGCAGCCATGAGTTATCAAGCATGAGACCAAAATGACATACCTCAGGTGGGGACTGCCATTAGCCGCTGCCGTAGCAGTCAGCTCATCTACCTGGGGCCTAAGTCAGCATCCAGAAGGTAGGAAAGTCCAGTCACAACATTTATTTCGAGAAAAAAAATCATTTTTAGGATGCATTCACACCTGACATGTTTAGTTAGACTGAATCCACTTTGGTGCGTTTGCCTGCTACGTTTGGTTTGTTCGCGAGACCCAAATTCAGGGGGTGAGCCCGGCGCCCTCCAATCAAATTCAAGTACACTTTGGTTCAGGTGTGAAATCAGCCCGGCACAAATAAAGCGCTGATGGGATTACAAATGTCATTGGAATTTCATATGCGTTGTTAACTTCTCAATCTCAACACGCCTAATTTATTCACCCGTTCATTAAGATTATCAAATGAAGGTCCAAGCTGCCTCTGGAGTGAGCGAAATGAGAAATCACGCTGACTGGATTTGTCTCTGCTCCAAGTGAACGGGAGACAGATCCCGGAGTTGAGCAATCATGAAATCATTTACAACACAAAGTCAGACAAGACATTGGTAATGAAAATGTCCCTCCTCTGACCTTTGATGGAAACTTTTTAGTTTAATAAATGTAAGCATTGTAAGATGTAACTGGCAAATCCTGTTTTTTTTTTTTTCTCAGACAAAGTCCAAGTCCAATTTTTGTCGTAATTATGTGTCACCCATTTTCATTTGTTTTGTTTCTGTGTGAAAGCCACCTGTACCTGAACGAGTGACATAACGTCAGGGCTGATTTGCACCATAACTCGAGCAAACCGGGTCTGAAAACCCCCGTCATGTAAAGCTCCTCAGAGAAAAATCATAATGCTACAAGGCCTGAGCGCTGTTGCCCTGCAGCTTCGTCTGCTGTGTTTACATCCACTTCCATTCTGCAGCTTCTGATGACAACCGAACTTGACATGAACTTGCCAACTGAGAGTACAGTGAAGCAGCATTATCCGCCGGGTTGCCACCGAGCATGACATCGGTACTGTACTGTGTGTTTGTGCTGTATGGCTGCCCCTCCATTGACCCCTATTCTAACAGTGCAATACTGTGTCTGAAACGCTACTCTCCAGTGTATCCTAGTCAGCGAGAACAGATCTGGTGTAAATAATCGTGACAGTAGAAGTGAAAAATCGAACAACCATTGGTTTCAATGGGCCCTGGAAGGTGATATACTGTCAGCCCATTGTCTGTTTTTTCTCTCTCTCTCTTTTTCTCTTCCTCTCTCTCTTTCCCTTTCTCTCTCTCTCTCCCACTTAGTAATTCCTCCCTCTTTCTGCAAAGCAACGTAAAAAGCCTTCCCTTGTGTGACTTTACTGTGCCTCGGTAGGAAGCAAGGAAAGTAAATTAGGAGAGTTGGAGTAGTGGACAAGGAAAATATGGATTTATTGGTATTGGGGCGCGTCCTGCTGTCATCTCAGGACATGTTGGCGTCGACTGTAATTTACTACGGTGTTCAGGCAGGGCCAGTTTTAGTTTTACATGTGGCATCAATCATGGAGACTGTCAGTGAGCTTTTAGAGGTATCTGGGTACACACACACACACCCACACACACACCCACACACACATCCATACACATACTGCTTTTAGAATGAAAGCCAAGGCTAAAAAATGAATGCAGCAAACAACCATCCATCAGGCCTACCAAACAACAGCAGATGCGTCACTGAGCTGATATGTATAAAAACCTGCAATATCTGCAATCCCCCTGAGTACACAGACAATCACTGGCTGGGTTTTGTCCTCTGTCTTCACTTGAGCTTCAAAGTAAGTAAAGTATGTCTTACTGTATACAGTCGTACAGGGCTAAAGGCAATTTTATACATCTTGTCTGGAGAATTCATTCATTTCTGCTCGGGGAGTAGCATTCATTATCTCGATCAATCAATTTTAAATTATCCTGTTTTGAATGAATCAGTTTGATAGAAGAAATTGTTAGAACGAGTCGTGCTAACGCTGGCCTGAGTCGAGATAATCTGTAAATACTATGAGGAACGTGTTGAGGCACAGACCCCGATGCCAGCCATGTTGCCTCACAGCAGCATGGCTGACTCAAAACAAAATATTTCCAGTTCCACCGGTCCTAAAGTCCAGTGTCTGGACAAAATCTGGCTTCTGCAAGAGAAACGGGAACCTGGACAAAAGGTGTGCAGTGTGTGGGATTTGTGAAATGGAAATCATGCACTTCCGAAACCCATCAAAGCAATCCAACCACGTTTTGAGGCGACAGGGAATAAAGTGTCGGCTTCTTCTTCTTCTTCTTCTTCTGTGGCCTCGGTGGCTGCAGCCAAGGTCCCAAAGTTTACAAAATGAAATCAGATGTATTGAATCGCCAAAAAACTGCACACCAGTCAGTCATGAATCTAATCAAATCATTGTTAAGCCAAAGATTCACACCCATCATTTCTACCTGGATTTGGCATGGGCATATGTGACAACTTAGTCCCTTTCTGTGTGACCAAGCGAGCCCCCAGCCTGGACATGGATCGTCAGGATTCACACTCACATGGCAACAAAGAGGATGATGTGTTAACTGTTTGGAGAGGAAGTGGCAATCTGCTTTTAATGTGTTAGGGTTAATGTGGAGACACACTTTCATGTCAGGCGAAAATCATATCCTGACATGATCCAGGTATAAGAAACATGTCAGTGGCAGGTGTAAAAAGCGATAGACAAGTGGAACCATAGTCCCTGTACTTTATTCTGTGCTGTTTTGTCATCACTCTGGGGAGTTCAGAGCATGAGGCAGACAAGGACAGCTGTCAGCCTCCTTGTACAGTGACTCACAACTCTACCACCGCAGCTAAAGAAAGCCCTGATTTGTTAGGTGAAGGCGTACTGATCAGTGAACTCAGCCAATGTACTGTTTCATGGGCCTCGATGGCACGCTGCTCTGATAAATGTGTAAAACGTGCAAACAACTTGCAAAGAGTTGCATCAGAGGTGTCCAGCCGTACTGTTTTGATAATAATCAACTCTGCTCCCAGTATTCTCCCAGGCCAAGACGAGAAGACTTGTTTCCAAATGCTATAGATTGGTTCTGGATTAAAGGGAAATCCTGTTTATCTTTTGGTATCTCTACAATGCAGATAATCCATCTCGGAAAGGTCATATTATTTCATTAAGAAAGCACTTTACAGTAAGATACCTAATATCTTTAAAAGCACCACACTTTGTTTTAACGAGCTATCATTTCTTTTGAGAAATCATGTGCCAGTTTTTAGCGTGTGTCAGCAGTCTCGCTTTCGGAATAAATCTCGCTATAAAATTGTATTTAATTCACACGGTGAAGTGCAAGTAACAGCAAAAAGCCCTTGGTGTGTATCAATCATAAGTGACAATTATTTTTCACATTTTCAGAAAAATACCCTTTGTCGACCACCTGGCTCTTTTTTCCCATTCCGAGAAAAGCTGTGTTATGCTCCCACTCTTTCAAAAAATGTCCCTTTCCTTGCACGTCGTTTGAAATACACGGGTTTAATGATACGAGTCAAAGAGAGAGTAGGAGACAGTTGAGTTACGTTGCAGTATTAAATACCGTGTGCAAACTTTGGTAACATCCTCCGTTAACACGTTCCAATGGGAAGCATCAAAGTGAAGGACAGCGCACAATGAGGCAGCCACTACTGCAAAATGAACTGTGAAGCAGAGCATTACTCGCTTGGTTACCACAGACAATCCAGCTGGACATTTTATTTAGTTTTCTGTTTTAAATTTAATTTTATCTCACTTCATTTTTTTTGGCATACCCTGGTAAATTACTTAAACTTGTAATGAATCATTTTAAATGATTAATGTCTTTGGTGAGTAGCCATATAGTAAATGATAATGTACAGAAGGCTGGTCATTACTGCAGAACAAGCCGCCTCAGGGTGATTCCAACTTTGCATCAGTTTTAAATAACCTTGCAGGGACTTATTTTGCAATAATGACCCGCTAACTGTACATTATGCCTTATGCAGTAATTACAGAGTATACATTACTGGTAGTAATTCATTAAATGAATTAATATATTAGTCACCCGGCAATGTCAAATAGCATGACTACACTTAATTTATTAGACCTCATAACTGACCTCCAGCATGCTTACAGAGCTTGAAACTCAACATGAAAAGCTTTGTCTCACATGACTGATTGGTTAAAGTATGTATATGAACAATGGCATGGTCATTGGGGCTGTATAGTTAGATATCAGTGCAGTTTCTGATCAAAACAGGTCATTTTTGCATCTTCAATGGATGCCGAATTATCTGTCCAATAGGACTCACAGAGTATTTTTCAATAGCAGCTTGTCAGCGCATCAAGACATCAAATGTGGCACTCCCCAGAGAAGCTGCTGTGGTCCACTGCTATATTCAATATTCACTGATGAACTGCGATCAGTATTGAAAAAGCCAAAACACGGGTGTAGTAATGCATGCATGACTGGGTAAAGGGAAATAAGCTCATTTTGAATACATCTAAAACCAAATCAATAATGTTCGGTCCAGAGGTGTTGAAAACAAATCCCCTGTTGAATTCATCATTATGTGGAGTTAGAACTGAATGGGTGAAGGCAGCAAAACTGCTTGCCGTGACATCAGATAATAAGCTTTCAGGGGATAAACACACTGAATAGGCGGTTGCTAAAATTGATATCATCAGGCTGTGACCCTGTGTGTATATGCCTAAGTTCAAAATCAAGTTTATTTAGAGCCCTTAATCACTGCAATCTCAAAGGGCTTTACAAACCCACAATAGAGAAAACCAAATGACAACCCATGACCTGAACCCTCGTAGCAGGCATGAAGAAAAAAATATAAACATATTTTCGAAAAAAATCCAAAAACCAAAAGGAAGAAATATTGAGAAAGCACAGCTTTTCATGTTGGCCAGGAGAGCAACGGATGCCAAGGTGGCAATTATTCGCTTAAATCAAATACAGTCAATTAAATGAAATTAAATCAAACAAATCTAATAAGGAAACAAATACAGTCAATTAAAGGAAATTAAATCAAACAAATCTAATAAGGAACAGATTTAGCAGAAGAAAAAAAAAAACATCAAACAAGCAGACAAAGCAGGAAACAAAGAACAAGCAGCAGGAGCGGCGTCAGGCTTTGGCGCAGGCAGACAGCACAGCAGCGGCACGCAGATGACGATCAGCCACCGGGACGCAGCGGCAGCCAGGACCAGGGAGAAGGGTGGGACCGTCCTGGGAAGGGGTGAACCCCGAAATGCCCACTTCCTGAAACTAGCTTGGTGACGATGTTATAGTGGTTCTGGGGTGTATACCACCTGTTGTGGGTGCGCACTGCGTGGTGCGCACTGAGCCGGGTAGTGGCTGTCAAGGTGGCCACAGTGCACATAAGAACAAAAACAATGGTGGACAGCAGGAAGAAGAGTTGCAGTACTCGAGATTGGGACTGAGACTGCTTTAGGGAGATAATTATTAAGTATTTTAAGCTGGCTGATGCTCCATTGTTGCTATGTTTCATTGTTCAGTTGTAGATTCAATAGGGATCTCTGCTCATCAGGATCAAGTAAATGAATCCTTGAACGAGCCATGTGTTGCTGAAATAATGCACATTGGGACTGAGAGGAATATTTTCGAGGAAAAGCTGCTGCTTGAATACATTACAATGATGTTGACATGACATTATTAATGCAGGGAATATTTTTGATATTTGTTTGATTTCACTATTCATGTCTGAGTGAAGGTTAAACTACATTGTGATATGTATATTTATATATTTTGCATTTTAAACCTTATTCAGTGCACGGATGCAGTTTGCAGAACATAGAGGTGCATGGTCTCGTGTTGAACATGCATTGTTTCGGTCTCGGTCTTGACTCAGACTCAGCCAGTCAGCCCTTCACGTGGTCTTGGTCCCATCTTTGTCTCGACTTGGGTGGCATGAAACAGAACGCTAGCAGTAAGAAAAGAAAAGATAGCAAAAAATAAATGAGCTGTAGTCAAGGCCAATTCAATAACATGGGTGAACATCAGTTTGCTTTTTGAGAGCAGATTGCTAGTATTTGCTGTTTGCTTCTTCACTGTCTGTGTGTGCAGCAGTGGATTTGCCGAAATCCACATAAAAAAAATGTGTTCAAGTAATTTTAGCGGCATACAATGCAAGATTTTACTTTTTGAAGCGTTTTTTTTAATTGACCACCCTCTGTCACCGCTCTGTTGGCCTGGCAGGCTATAAAAATACCCCTGACTGACTTGTCTCCCTCCGTCTGCCTTCTCTGTGTGTTTGCTGTCCTCTGGACACTTTGGGAAACCTTTTCATGTGAATCTGTGTGGGAGCTGTGCTATGGTACATTCAAGACTTAAAACACTGTTATTTTTGTTCTAATCAATTTCGGTTTAAAAAGTCTTTTTTTTGTTTGTTTGTTTGTTTGCCACTGGAAATTTAGCCTGTAAGAGTCATGCTGAGTTTGTGTGTTTCCTGTTGGACTGGTGAGGAAATTGAAGGGCTACTGACATGACATCAATCCCCGTTGTGAAATTTATTGTCTTGGATAACATTTTCGTCAAGCTCGCATGACACGAGAGCGTCTCTTTCACCCAACTCATCCCTGTGGAGGCGTGGCATTCACACTGTTGGTGGGAAGGTGCAAGGAGATGGCGACAATATTAATATTTTCACAAAGCAAAAGAACAGATAGCATGTGTAAAACTGCAGATAACAAATGAAAGCAGACCAAAACCTGGAGGAAGTGAGTAATCTACTCTATATATGTGTGTGCGTGTGTGTAGTGTGTACAAACACAATATGTTTTACCATTTTTAACATGCATGAGATGAAAAAAATGTGACTTTATAGTAGATCTGCCCCCCATAAGACAAAATGCCTGCATTTTCAACCACTTGTTCTCAAAAAAATTCCCTCAAATGAGAAAGTGGAATTATTTTCACAGTTACTGTAATAGTTTGTGTGATTTTATTGCTTGTGTTAATGGCAAGCTCTCACACACTGCCCCAGAGACCAGTGTTGCAATTCCTTGCTCACCAATACAGGTTAAAAGTCACGGTTTCTTTAATGCCCCTTTAAATGAAAATTAATATTGATTGGGAAGGGAGGTATTTTACAGCAATAATTCATGTCGTATTTGAGGCAGCAGCAGTATGGTCTTCACCCAGCTGAACTGCCCCTGAGTGAGCTGTGTTGTTGTTGAATCTGTACACTGACCTTCCTTGCAGGGAGAAAGCATAAATAGATTTTCCTTAGGGAAGTCAATAAGTGACACATCTTTTTTTTTAATAATTGCCTGTTTAATAATTGCCCATAATTGTATAGTTAGCAGCTCAGCAGCTCAAAGCAACACGAGCTGTGTTGAAATGTCTTTTATGAGTGAAACTACATCTGCTCATTTCTAAACCCTACCTAGGTTAACATCAAAGCCTTCTTTTCGCTTTTGTACAATATAATGAGGAGCCCGGCCACTTTGTACTGTGGGAAAGTATTCAGAGACACCATATGCAAAGGAGAATTGAAACAGAGGAAGACCTGGTGAGAATCATCCTCACTGTAGATCGACAGGGATAGAATGGGCAATTATGGCAACCCTGTCGATGTCAGACGCAGGGTGAGGCTGCCCTTGAGGCTTTTTCACAGATCGGGTTTCTGACATGAAGATGATGTTGACTTTTCAAAATTTACGTTTAGTGTTGGTTAAGGTTAGCATTAAAGTTAAGCCAGGCAAGAACAACAGTTTGGTTAAGGTCAGACTACTAGTAATGGTAGGTAACTGTAAAAATCCATTTCAGGGGCAACATCAGAATCTCATCTGGGATCAGCATTGATGGCCAACTTCACCCAGTAGCTCATGTTTTATCAATTGCATAACAAAAGTGATCTAGATTCATATATTAATCAAGGTGACTTTAATAAATTGATGAACTTGATAACCTTGTTTAATAGTTTTAACATTAATCTAAAATTGGCCATGGGTTACAGTCATGAAAAGGTTATTTTTTTAGACACATGGAGCATGAAAAAAAAAAAGTGCTATGGTGCATCCAAGTCTATATTGCAAAAAGAAATTAGGAAGTAACTTTTTATTGGCAACTATCCCAAACCAATTTTGAGTGGTCCTCCCAAAAGTCTTAGACTTAGAAGAGTATGCCAAATGACAGAATATTTTATGGAGATAGTGAATGATATGAAAAATAGATTTGTCCAACGAGGATATCTGTCTGACTTGGTTAATAGGGCTTTTGAGTTTGTCCTTAAAAAACCTTGCATGGAATTACTGAAAAAAGAAAATTAAAAAAAATGTTCACTCACCTGTATTACTACTCTTCCTGTTGACATGTTTATTTTGTACCATGTTTCTTTTGGTGACATATTTTTTGTAACTTTGTCATCATTTGCCTGTTTTTGTAGATAAACAGATTAGGAACTCGAGAGAACAACTGGTTTGTGCTTACTTTGCACGAAACAAACTCAAACATCCTGCCCAACTGTTACATCTCCCTCTGAATGGCAAATATCACTGTGGTATGCATGTGTGTGTGTGTGTGTGTGTGTGTGTGTGTGTGTGTGTGTGTGTGTGTGTGTGCAGTCAGTACAAAGGCACCCACTTAGGTAGATAGATGGCTTTCACTTATGCAGTGATGCAATCATGCACTAAAATCCAAGGGATAACATATAAAAGTAAAAACACTTATTTCTAATATGGTCCCAAAATGTAAAAAAGACAAAAAAAAGTTATTTGTGTAGGTGTGATGCACTTGCCGAGGTCACTCACTCTGAGTGGTTGATTCGATAAGTCGATATCTGCTCAAATTCGACCACAAGCATATTAATGCACAGCTACAAAAGGTTCCATATAAGACGCTGAAGTTTTTGTACCAGTCACTGTACATCTGAACACAGATTGGATGAATTAGCTCTGCAGTCCAGAGGAGGCACCTGCTTGTCTTTGTAGCTGTGAAAAAAATCATTCCATCAGTGGCTTAACATGTATTCCAGCTTCATAGTATAGCCAGCTTATTGCTGGCAGGCAACACTGAACTCAGCGTCCAACTGGAAGAGCCCTGCAACCCACCACCAGCCCTTTTCAAAAAAACACCCTCTCCTCGCCAGCTCATCAGCTGACAGCAAAATGCAGGAATGATGGTGCCCCAAATACAACAATTTTGGCTAAAACATGCTCATAAATGTCCAAAGCTGATCCCCTGACACACTAGCTTTAGAAAACCAGTTGATCAACACTCTAGGCAGCATATACATTTGCGCATTTTTTAAATTTTCCATGGACTATTAGCCCTCTCTCAGGGCTCCTCTAGCTTAGGTCAGCCTCAAATGAGTCCGGGTGTTCTTCTTGCTCCCATGGGTGTGACTGAAAAAAAGCATCATGCACTGAGTTTAGTGCAGTCTTTATCCACTGACCCCGACTTATCTAGAGACATTTCCATTGGAGAATTCTTAGTGGCTTTTGGCATCTGTAGAGATGTCATTTGTTCTGTCTATGCCTAGTGTAGGCGTGACTTGGATAACTATATGGCTTTCATCCGTGACTTGAATTTAAAATATGGGAGAAATGTCTTCTACTAATACCACAAGCCACTGCTGCCTGTTACGTCACACCAGGCTGGTCTGGTTTGCTGTGGGCACAAAACTTTTGGTCATGGTGACTGCGGGGACACCAAGCTTATAGCTATTCATACTGCTGTGGCCAAGACCATTTGGCTGCCCTCTGCCCTAATGCTGCTTTCTGTGCTCCGGCCACTTTGGCTGTTCCCAAAAGTCAAAGTCACTTTGGCTGCTGTCTCAACACCAGCTGTATAGCGTATGTTTGAGCTTTAAGAGGTCTGGCAATCACCACTTATGGTTGATTTCTCAAACGGCAGAAAATGGCATTGGTATAAAGGAACAGTGGTCACAAGCTGCAGCTCACTGTTAGGCATAGATGGACATTTAACAGGAAAAATGTGTTGTCAGATGTTGTCAGCTTCACAATTTGGTGTTGTATTTATGGCAGTGCCACCGGTAAACCATTTGTATCCAAGTCCCACACACAAAAAAACACCTAATTTGGTGTGAGGAACACAGGACATGTTCCTTTTAGCACCAAAAAACTAGGGTCTCACAAGTCATCTCTCATTTCTCCCACATCCAAATGAGTTTAAGTTGGGATAAAGCCAAAGAATGACTTCAACTCGATGTCTCCTGCCAGCTGTTAGATAATGAAATTGCATTCATGAAAATAAAATGTGCAAGATGGACCATGTAGCTCTGGAAAAAAAACAACAACAACAATATATAGCAAGTAAATGTAATATGTGCTTCTGAACTAGGGCAAACCAGGGTATTACATATATATGTATATACACTACCAGTCAAAAATTTGGACACACCTTCTCATTTAATGTTTTTTCTTTATTTTCATGACTATTTACATTGCAGATTCTCACTGAAGGCATCAAAACTATGACTACTACTAAACTAAACTAACTAAACTACTACCAACCTGACTTCTGCACAACACAACTGATGGTCCCAACCCCATTAAGAAGGCAAGAAATTCCACAAATGAACCCTGACAAGGCACACCTGTGAAGTGAAAACCATTTCAGGTGACTACATCTGGAAGCTCATTGAGAGAATGCCAAGGGTTTGCAGCACTGTCCACAAAGCAAAGGGTGGCTACTGTGAGGAATCTAAAATATAAAACATATTATTTCACAATTTTTTCTTTGTTACATAATTCCATATATCTTGCTTCATATATTTGATGTCTTCAGTATGTA
This sequence comes from Myripristis jacobus, assembly GCA_900302555.1. Lineage (NCBI taxonomy): Eukaryota > Metazoa > Chordata > Actinopteri > Holocentriformes > Holocentridae > Myripristis > Myripristis jacobus. Next base: position 12,378 of record OMLB01019010.1, read on the forward strand.
TCTACAATGTAGAAAGTAGTAAAAATAAAGAAAAAACATTGAATGAGAAGGTGTGTCCAAACTTTTGACTGGTAGTGTGTGTGTGTGTGTATATATATATATGTGTGTGTGTGTGTGTGTGTGTGTGTGTGTGTGTGTATCTGGTGGTAGTCATAAAACTGAGATGGTTGAATATGCTAATGGTGTGAAATATGGCTCTCAAGGCAAATCAAAACTTGCATCTCTGTATCCTTGTATCCTATCCTTGTCAGATATTTCCCTACACCTCCTGACAGCAGACCAAAGAAAGGATTTGAAAGTAGGTCTGACACTCGTCTCTGACATTTCAAACCGGACTGCCTTTTCAAACGGGGACAAACTGCATAAGCAAAAAGGACGTGGTCACTCGCTGACGGGGATGTTGGATACTGTTAGTATGTTGGACAGTAGCGTCCCTAGTGCAGAATAAATCCCCACTATGTCCACAGCTGTAAATTTCTTTGGTTGTCTCTTGCATATTGTTAACACTGTGAATTTTTCCATGGCTGCATCTGTACTCTAAATTTTCCAGTCAATTATTCGTTGACAGACAGAACATTTTCACATTTGACTTTGCCCCTTACTTCACCTAAAAAAGGTGTTAAGGTGCTGTAGAGGTGAGGTGTTTATTGGCAGTTTTCCTTTCTGGCATTAGTCCTGGAACTAATTGGACTAAATAAATACACTGTGGACTAATTTGATTCAATTGTGTTCAGTGTCTGTCAATATGTCTGCCCTTCAATTGCTTCCCTGACTAAATTCATCTTGTTAGCATGGTGTCTGTCTTTCCCCTTAGGTCAACTGGCTGATGGAGAGAGACAGGAAAGGTGTGTTTTTAAAATGCAATGAAATGAGGTGGAATAAGGCATTCCGCACACGGAGAGGCCGAGATGGAGACACACTCAGTCTCTCTTATAGACAAAATCAGACAAACACACACCCAGGCTTTCTTTTGCTTACACACACACACAGCAGCACATACATACACAGAAATGCACACACCTTTCGAATGTGAATGAAACGAACACTCTCGCTCTCACATACATGCACACATGGCCATGCACACGCGCACACACACACACACACACACAGTCATGCAGAAATTGATTCCAATTAGCAGGCCCCTGGTCTCTCTCCTCCCCTCATCAGTGCAGGATTGAGAGCCTCATCATTAAGAGAGCATGCTTAATGACGGCAGGCCTAACCCTCTCTAACGCAGGCAGTCTTTGATATTCTAGAGGTAATCCTATACACTCTAC
>OMLB01019011.1:0-12880 GCA_900302555.1 Myripristis jacobus
GTCACATGACTAACACTACATCTCTCTTTTTGCATCATTCTGTTCCCACCAAGAACACTGAGCTAAATGACAGTCTTTTCGCCCACTGCTTCTGCTGTGTGTGTGTGTGTGTGTGTGTGTGTGTATGTGAACATGTACACTGGCACATTCACACCTGTGTGTCTGGCTGTGTGTGTATTTATGGATATGTAGTTTAGATAAAAAGAGCAAGATTAAAAGAGACATGACAGCTGAGGCCAAAGCAGGTGTGTGTGTGTGTGTGTGTGTGTGTGTCTGTGGTTGTTAAGTGTCATTGTACTAAGTGGCTGTTCTCTCTCCCACGCAACCATTTTACCTCAGCCATGACTTTAACATACACACACAACCACACACACACACACACAGTCAAACAGACTGCTGTTAATGACGGAGGCGGGCGTGGCCTGCTGCTCTCTCACTTCCTCCTCATGTTTCTTTCTTTCTCTCTGTCTGTTTTTTCAGGGAGTCGATGTCATTGTCAACGCCAGCAGCCTGGAAGACATCGACCCCTCCGCCATCGGGCAGCGGCTGACCAATGGGACGGCGGCGATAGTGGCAAGTCCCGTTCTGAGCCGCCTGCGAGCCCGAGAGGATGAGAACGGAGAACACGTGGTACAGAGAGAGAGAGAGATTTTACTTTTATGTTGCAGGAGTGACATCAGCGGCTGAATAAATCAGGATCAGCAGCACTGGAAGCAGCCAGTGTTCATTTTCATAACCAATTTATACAGTCAACTTTATATGTAGCACCTTTTGTATACACACATACAGTACAAGGTGCTTAACATAGAGAGATGAGCAGCAATTGATTTAAAAAGGAAGCAACAACACATTTTGAAAGTTAGTTATTGTTTTATTGTCTTATTGGCCACTTTATAGTTTTGGATGTTGTCTGTCGCGGAGTGGGCATTTGTAGTTCTGCATTTACAGGTTCACACACAAATGCTTAAATGCTATGACGGTGCACAGAGGAGGAAATATTAGGTGTCTATGAAGTGAGCAGGTGCAGTTCTCTGGGTCTTGCATTACCCTGTGCAGAGATGCTTGGGAGCTACAGTGACATTTCTACATGGAAAGCCAATTGAGATGGATTTTAGTTGAGACATACGGTTTAAAATCCCCATCCAGCCATTGATTAGACTAAAAATCTTCTCTGTTTATTGTTATGACATATTTAGAAATTCTTCCATGCAAAAACATCCCTTAGTCCTTTAAAATGGCTTAGATATAGCTCTACACCTTGCACTCATTAAGTATGCATGGATCTATGAATATGAAAGTAGTTCCCACCCACTACAACCCTGCTTGTTGGCACACCGACTCATAACTCATATCATTGTTGATAATCTGTTCATGTCAAAAAACAATTTCAGCAAATCTCTTCATCTCTTGATATGGGAAGCAGCACCCTGTCAGTTGACGGGATTGGCCCGGGATTGGTATGTCTGAATCTCAGATTTTACGGGGGGTACACACACACCTCCACCTTCAGTAGAGGAGTGTCAAAACACCTCACAAATGACAAACTGAGCACAGCTCAGTATAGTCAAGGTCACATATTTTAGGGGACATAAACATAAGGAACACACTTTTTTATCACTTTAATTTAGTCAGTTTTTAACTAACTAAAATGACCTGGAGGAAAAACTGTCCACTTCAAAAGTTCAGTGGCTTGGAGCAGAAAGAAAACAGAACCACTGTGTAAGGTGGCGGTGACACTGGAGGGAGCAGGAGTGGCGTAATTCCTGTTCCTCCATGGTGTTGGAAATGACAGTGTCCCACAGCCGAGCTGAGACGCACATTGATTCGGCAGCATTTCCATTTCAGCTGAAGGCTGAAACATGATACTCAACAGCTTCATTGTGAAATTCACTCAAAATTGTCAGACTTTATTAAGGCTGAACTTATCTCAGTGACATCTGGAGAGGCAGCTCAAGTTAAAGCCACCTGTTACCTGGTAACCAGACCGCAGAGCAGCACACAGATATGAATAGTTTTTTCCCGCCTTCACATGCATTTGAATTGAAATGAAAGGAACACAAAAGACAAGTGTGACTGCCCCTTTGCGCTTTGCCTCTTAAATTTTCATAATTGCAGTGTGATCTCCGCCTTAGTGTAAGTGTGGAAGAAAAAGACAAGAATATTTAGGGGCTGAATTTTGGAGCTTTGTCATGCACAGACATGACAAATGATGCCTGGCCTAATGCACATGTTACATGTATTTTCAGGCAATCAGACATAAAACTGCAAAAGTATGTGAGGAGGGAATGGAAATTCATACAAATTACCCACTAAAGCTGATTTGTCATGATTGGTGGCTGGTGCGGCAAAGGAAATTGTGCCTGCTATTTTTGAAAAACTCTTTTCGGGCACCTCTGACACATTCAGTCTTTCCTATTCAGCCTGGTGCATACAGTCACACCACGTCACATCAACTGTCAGGAGTGTATGGACCTTAGTCACACGGGGATCGGGTCTCAGCTGTGTGTGAACAAAAATTTGGCCACAATCTGGATAATTCAAGCAATATCAAGCAGAAATGGCAGAGGTGTATGAGACGCAAAAAGTGCAGCGTTGTTGTGAATACTCTGTCTTCCCAGTTAAATCTTCTCAATAACTGAAGTTTTAATTACTTGTGTTAATTAATTAATTAGACACTGCAGACATGGAAACATGCAGTAATAGGTTTTAGTTTCTCATTCTGAAAAGGTCATTTACCATCTACACACACACATAAACACACACACACACACCTGTTCTCCTGACTGTCCATGTGACTAACAAACAACACTGCTACTCTCTCTCTCTCTATCTCTCTCTCTCTCTCTCTCTCTCTCACTGTGTGTGTGTCTCTGTGTCTCTCACCCATCTGTCTCTCTCTTTGCTGCAGGGCACTGTGTACGAGAAGACCAACGCAGAGGTGGAGATGAAGAAAATCAACAGAGAGGAATTCTGGGAACAGGCCAAGGTGGGTGTGTTGAAGGAAGGAAGGAAAGAAGGACAGGGAAAGGGCCAAAACAAACCATCATTACTCAGGTTGAAGTTGGAAAACACAATGTTTTCTAGGAAATGCTAAAAACTTTCAGCAGCAAAAGCAGGAACTCATCATGCTGGGAGCAGCAGAGTAGAAGTGAGGAGCAAAAGTCGTGTGTTGCCGTCGGTGAGCTCAGATAAAACGCAGGCTGACAGCCGCAGCGAGCCGCAGCGAGCCGCAGGTCCTGCTCTCTGTTCGCCCTTCACCGCTGCAGAGCTGCCAGTCACACAGCCTATCAGAGCTCAAAATAACATCAGCACTGAGGATCGATTCATCCGCTGATGAATTCTTCAGCCAGAGACTGATCAGATGAAGAGGAGGAAAATATTTTCAGCATCAAATGATGATGTGATGCTTTTTTTAAAATTTATATTTAAGTGCACATTCATGAACTGACCATGGTCTAGGTGATACTCTTTTCTGATTGGCTGGAGTATATATTTAATGGAGTGTCATGGACATGTATGTCTAGTTCAAGTTTAATCTAAAATCATACAATCATACACATTTTGAAGCAAGCTGTGTAATTATTCACCTTCTTCTGCCACGGCCACTTTCAAGAGATTATTTCTTCTTTTTCTTCTTCTTTTTCTTTCTTTGTCTTCTTCTTCTTTTTTTCTTAGAACGTCCGTTCAGCTACTTGTCTAGCTAGCTAGATAGCTAAACTAACAAATACAAACTAGAAATGGCTAGTACACATGTTATTTGCGAACCAAACATCTGCATATCATCCACCAAAATGTTTCGCTCTACTAGCACTTTGTCTCTGTGTTGATTTCCACACTTTGAACAGATATAAATGACACCTAATGTCCTAATTTGCTAGTTTTTCAGCGTCTTCTGCTGAATGTAGTGATACCATCAAGCAGCTGCACCTCTGCTTTTCCTGTGACTGGCTTCGTAAGGGTGGCACCACTTTGTCAATATCAGGCTTTTCCTGACAGTTTAAACATTTCTTTATTTCTCTGTTCAATCTCACAAGTATACATGTTATGCATCAAAACTGTTTACTGTTTGATGCTAAATTGAATGATGCGGGTGATGAGGGTTGAAGCAATCTAACATCTGCTTTTGTCGATATGACCCGTGAAAATCGACAACATCATGTTCGAGGCAAGTTTTGCCAGCAGCCGAATCAGCTGCTAGCGTCTCTGTTGCTAGGCTGTCTGAATCATATGAAAATATTGTAAGCAGAAATAAGGTTTTACTTTCAGGGAGACATTTTTGTATTGTTGACAATTGGACAGCAGCAGGATAATCCACACCAAGTCATGTGGCAAAAGGTTTTCACATCCTGCATTAAAACCCTGTAACACACACCTCATTAGCAGAACAGTAGACAGTTATGGACACCTTCTGCCTGTTTTTGTAATTTCATTTTCAGCGGTGGCTGTTACAAGTTTAGTAATGTTCAATTACACCCATTTTTGAAGATTAGTACAAAGTTTTATTAAGATATATTGATATTTGGCCATATAAATCATTAACTTATTTCCTCAGGTAGGAAAAAGCTGCCAGACTCTTTGGGTGACGGTTCATTTATGTTGAATTTCCCTGCTTTTTCTGTCACCTGACCTCCAGTCAGTCTGTAATGTTGCCAGTTTAACTGCCCAGTGGAAAGCTAAGGCTGTGCTCTTCCTTAAGCAGGCACTGACACTGTGAAGTTTCAGAAAGGGTTCATGTCAGCGCCAACACCACCCAAACCCAACCCAAACAAACACAGTGTACAGACATACAGACATGCAGCCATACAGACATACAGCATTCATGTGCCGTCATCAGTTTGAGGCGACTGGGGGAAAAACAGCCGCAAGTTGAGGCAAAAGCTACGTCACATTTGAAAACACACACACTGTTTTGTGGTTCACCATCCAGTGTAGGATACAACATTGATAAATAATTTTTTGTGTGCTCTGCAGCGTGAGGAGGAGCTGAGGAAGGAGGAAGAGCGGAAGAAGGCGGCAGAGGAGCGGCAGCGTTTCGAGGAGGAGCGGATGGAGCTGGAGAGGAAGGAGCAGGAGGACCGAGAGAGGAGATACCGCGAGAGAGAGCGTCAGATCGAGGAGCACAGGTGAGGCTGTGTCTCCAAGCTGCACCTCATCTGGCTTTGGCTGTGGACACACAGCTTCTATCTAATGTGTCTTTTCTGTGTGTCTAACCTGCACTTCCTGCTCTTATTTAGATGGGGTTTTTCACACTGTATTTTTCATAAGATGATAAACTGCCTCACTTGAGATCATTTCTCTTTTTTCTTTGATTTTGTTTAGGGCTGATTTAAAAATATAGGTATAAATACATAAATTCATAAATGAAGTAATCTTTGAATCCAACAATCGCAATACTATTTAAAAATTCTAAATTTTCATATGAAAAGCCAACGGCTAATCTGTTTGTATTTCTATTTTGGAACAACAACAACAAAAAAAGTCAATTTGCAAAACTTATAGAAATGTGGGGGACCTCATGTGAAAGGGTTTTCATTTTGTCTACAGTCAAAGTTTGTTTGGTTCTGTTTATCATTTAGTGAGAGCAGGCGTCACTTCGTTCAAATTGTGTATTTCATTATGTTTATGATTATGGTGAAAATTACCTGTTGTTGTTGCATCCAACATGTTTATCACAGACTCTGGGGTGTAAAATTGTATCTAATGTGTGTGTGTGTGTGTGTGTGTGTGTGTGTGTGTGTGTGTGTGTGTGTGTGTGCGTGTGCGTGTGCGTGCGCGTGTGTGTATTAGAAATTGAAATGAAATAATTAGGCGTGACTGTTGGAATAGTTGCCGTGAATTATGAAATGGCCGTGAGTCCTGTCAGAGGGGGGACAGAGAGATGAAGCTGTAAAAAAAAATCAAATTGTGTGCAGGATGTCATTTATATTGTTTTAATGATGACGTCAGCGTTAAAATGAATTCCTCCCCCGTTGTCCTCTGAAACAGATGTGAACAAAGTGCTGCGACTCCATAAGCTCTATGAGGCTCAGGTGACTTCAGTACAAGAAAATGAGAAGAAAAAAAAACAATTAACCAATATGGAAAAAAAGAAAAAGACGTGTGAACATGTGGAAAAAAGGCTCAGTCATGACTTTGGGATTTGCCAGAGCTTTTCTTAGATGTATTTCCATCCATTTATTCCTCTGAATTTTCAAATCGGCATACTGCAGACATTGGTGGATCTGTAATTTTTTAGTCTTACCATTGAGGAGACATATTTCACTGTAACAGTTTATATTCTTAATGAACTTTTTCAGTGTAAAAAAAAGTTGTGGAAATGTTGACTTTGTTGCTTTTTGGTTTTTGGTGTGCTTAGCTCCATGCTGCACAATTACAAGCAAATTAGTGCTTGTAAACAGAAGTCACATGACTCACATGCAGCTTGTTTCTTGGACAGTTTAGGTGAACTGTCATCCTGGCAGTTGGAAATTTCGATCAAAACAAAATGTGATTCCACTTCTTGTAACTCTCTCTAACATAAGCCATTATGTTACACATGATGAGGCAATAGCTGAATATCAGCCCACACATAATTTTGTTAGGCTCGGCTTTCCAAGCGTGAGGATTTGCGTCCGTGCCCTTCTACCCACAATCCCTTGTGCTTTGGGATGATTTCAGATTGCTTTCTCACTCCTAACAAACACCGCCGTCCTCTTGTGAGAGGACTGAGATATCAAGTTGTTCACGTTGTTTGGTGCCACCACAGTTGGAAAGTCATTGTTCTCACCTGGACGAGGTGAACAAGAGGCAGAAACGCTGCAGAACTGCTCCAAACGCTTGTTGTGAACACAGCCTCGCTCTCTGTTCTCCAGCCCGTCATCTCCATGCTTTGGTGACACAATTTTCACTTGACAAACAATAAAGTTAATCTTATCTTATGCAGTCATGGTGCTAGCTGCTGCAGCAAGAACAATACCACCAGTGGAGGACATATGCAGTATCATTCTACTACTACTACCACTACTACTACTGCTACTACTACTCATACTGCCACCACCATCACCAAAAATAATAATAATATAAACAAAAAATAGAAAGATAGACGACACAAAGCACAGTCAAATTAGGAAATGTAAACAGCTAAAATTAGTTATCAGACAGAGAGGCAGTGTAAAACAGTGTCATAAGGCTGGATTTAAAAGCAGGGACAGTTTCTGCAGATCTAATATTATCAGGAAGGCTGTTCCAAAGGCGAGGAGCCAGTACAGCCAACGCTCGATCACCCTTTGACCATAATTCAGACTGTGGGACTGCGAGGAGGCTGTGGTCGCCTCTGCAGACGCTCCTTCATCATTCTGTTCAGCAGATGTTAGAGCTTCAGACGGCTGTCCAGATCCAGTGCAGCCCAGGACACAACGTTCAGGAACGTATGGGCCAAGTTCAGCTGGAGTTTTAGCCTTGAGTTAAAGGTTTTACATTTGACTGACTTAAACTAAGATGTTGGATGTTGTCGTAAGGCATTAATGAAAGATGAAAGAATTTGCAAACATGGCATTTAAACTTATTTTGGATTTGTCTAATGTCCAATGTTTAATTTAGCTTTCCAATCCGTTTACCAATTTTAATATAAAGGTAGCAGGTGCTATGTAGACTATGATTAATGAGCAGCCTAAAAATAAATTTCTTCAGTATTGATGTTGGGTTTTATTGAGGCTCTGGCTGGCGGAGGTCTGGTTTGGGTCAGGTTCAGACAAATTTTCAGAATCAGAATGAGAATCAGGAATATTTTATTGATCCCAGAGGGAAAATTGGGTTTGCAGTGGCAGTTGCTCAAATTCTCAAGAGAAGATACGAGCACAAGTGAAACTATATGAAATAGACAAGGATAATAAAAAATATAAAAATATATGTTTTAACCATACAATAATATTACAACAATATGTACAGAAAAATAAGGATAGTTTCTCAAATTATCAGTTTTCTGAAACTCTCAAACCTCAAGTCTGTGATTAATATATTTGTCACCAGACATAACAATGCATAACGCATAACCCTGCATTATTCTGGGGAAAAAAATGCAACTGTGGCTAATTGTTGCTCCAAATTTATTAAAAGAGTGTTTGATAGTGTCCTATCACAGGCTAAGAAGATAAGCTGCACAGAGAGCTGTGGAACAGAGCAACTCGTTTATACGATTAACGTGAATGGTTGTGACCGGTTGTGAGAACGATAGGCAGAGTGTCAGGCTGTTCTGCACTTAAACAAAAGAACAGGTAGTGAGTTTACAATGAGAAAGAACCCGGTAAAAATGGCGGCGATGAAGTCAGTGGGATCAGGTTGTAGATAGGGCTTTGCTCCCAGACGGTGCTTAATTATCTGAAATAGAACAGTAGTTACAGTGGGTCAAGGTGCTTTGATTAAAACGAGGCAGGATAACAAAACACTGTTCTCAGTGAGGATGGAAGGGTAACACAAGGAGAACAAAATAATGCGTCATCAAATTTGTGGTGGTGTGGCCTGGTGCTGCCGCCTTGTCTCTGATTTGTCCTGAAGTCAAAGCTTGTTAAAATAAGTAGATAGCTTGCACTCAGAGAAGGGAATTCTTCACAGCTTCACTTCCTTTTTCCAGTTCTTATTGTCTTTTATTCAATGCAACCTGCACACCAATGAAGGCTTTTGGCCAAAATGTTTGTGCATGAATCCTGTCTGAACAAAAGTTGGAAAATGAAGTGGAGTTGTGAGAAATTCCCTTGAGTGGGAGCCGTCTACTTGTTTTGAGTCTGTTTCACCTGACCAACATGAGAAAACTTTCCTCATGCTGAAGCCACACGCTGTCACACAGAGCAAACCTTTCAGTGTACTTGCTGTTTTAGCCCATGCAAAGCTCTGTGTGCTTGTAACCCTCACATTTGTGCAGGTCTTGAATATCGTTGTCGTCGTGGTGTTTCTGCCCTCTCCTCACTCCTGATACTCACATTTTCCTGCCTCTGCTCCTTATGCAGCAGTCACACTGAGAGCAAAATGAAACTAATTTGGTTGACAGTGGGGATGATGTTTTTTTTTTTTTTTTCTTTTTTGGGTACAGTGATGTTATGCTGTGTGTGCGTGTGTGTGTGTGTGTGTGTGTGTAGCAGGAAAACTCCTGTCGTTTATGAGTTTGCAGTTTATTGTTACAAGCACACACAAAACTATCAGGACATATTGCAATCAGCTGCCTGCTGGTGCTGTTTCCATATTTCACCTCATGTTATCTACATGACAGTCTATTCTCAGAGTAGTAGTGTATACACACACAGTCACACACACACACACACACACACACACACACACACACACATACAGCTCCAGTATGTGTCTGTTCCTGCAGCAGGCTATCCATGCAGCCAGCACATCCAAATTATAACCAGATGATAAAACTTCCTGGGTATGATTTAATATTCCAAACTAATGCAGAACCAACTAACTGAATAACTGATTGATGGAAAATTTATCAGGATAATTGTGATATTGAATTGATCATAGTAAAATCAGATAAATTAATTAAAAACACCAAACTTTTACTGGACAGTTTCTGGTGATATTTGTTTCGCTATTGCATACTGTTATGAAGTTAATACTTTGGGTTTCATTTTGATTTTCTTGGCTCTTGGTCCAGCTAAGAAAACGTTTCTAAGAGATCACTCTAGGTTATATTAACTTTGGGTGGACATGTGGCGTTAGGTTTTTGTGATTTGTAAACTTAATGATGAGAGAATGGTTTGTAGTTTAGTCAAATCTAATAAAAACAAATCGTTTGTCACAACCTTAGTCACAATGAAAATGAAAATGCACTGAAAAATGACATTGGTTGGTCTGAAAAGGTCGCTTTAATCAAAAGATAATACCAATATAATGAATATGTTTGCTGCAGTCCACTTTCTTCTTCCCTTTGAATTTCCATAAGCAGTGAAATGACTCAGCCACACAGGGCGAACATGAAATATGAAACTGATAACTTGTATGGAAGCCATCAGTTAAGCTCGTGGGCGGCTTGTTCATATTTAATAGCTGGTAAGTTGTTGTTTTTTCTCATTTGCAGTGTAGAGGTTCACATATTAAATATTCAATAAATCCGCACCTCTCTTCATTTTTTTTTTAACCACAGAATATCTGATGAATTGCCTTGCTGAAGGTTTTCCCTCGGCTCCTCTTTCTTCACTTAGAGTCCTGATTTCAACAAAACTACCTTCATAAATAAAGGAATATACTTTTTCAAGAGAACACTCAAAATTGTGCAACATAGGTGTAATTTCCTCCAGAGACAGGGGGAACCATTCTGAAAATTGCTCTTTTGTCCCCCCGCTGGTTTTTCTAAAGAGTTGTCACATTGTTCTGTTAGTATTGAAAACTAATAGGAAGATGCTTTGACAACATAGCAGGACCGGCAGTTTTCAATGCAGTCCTCAGGGACCCACATATTCTGCATATTTGTAGTTTGTAGATCTTGTGCTAGCACACTTTAATTAGTCAGCTACTCAGCAAGGCTTTGACTAATTGAAGCAGATGTGTTCGCCCAATACTTAAACAGATCTGTGGAATGTCTGGTGGTCCCTAAGGATGGGACTGAAACCCATTGTGAAAGGATAAAGGACAAACACCAATATGATATTGGACAACAAGGCATTGGGCTCTATTTTAAAGATCTAAGTGCAAGTGCATTAAGGCTGTGTCCAAGTCCACTTTTGCTATTTTAACTGTGGAAACAGGCTGGTTGCTCCAGGCACATGATTCAAAAGGTGTGTTATGGGAGTAACATGCAGTCAACCAATCATTCTTACACCCATTGTAAAGATCCTGTGTGCAGACACATATCATCCATACTCCACCATGAAGTAATCAAGCAACCGTAAATAAATAAATCAAAATTGGTGTGGCAGTAAGAACAAATAAACCAGTAAACAAATCACAGATCAGAAAAAAATGATGACATAAAACATCAATAAACTGAGAAACTGTTTAAAATGTTAAAAGAACAGGTGATTCTGGTCTCAGTGAGGTTTTATTCCATTTATAAGGTGTGTGAAAATTAGACTCAGGCCTACTTAAAGACATTAAGTTGTGAAGTAATTTCCCTTAAAAAGTCTTATATAGGACAAAATGCTGTGTTTTTTCTGTATTTTGCCTTGTTCTGTTCAGTCTGTCTTTTTTTAAGATGACATTTGTTTTCAGCAGCAGGTTGCATTAAGTCACTCTATTCTTTCTCCGGTCAGTTTTTTTTGTCATTGTATGAGTACAGAAAATAAACAAGAACCTGAAAACAAAGTTTTTGTCGGCGAAAGGGAAAAATGTTTAAGGAATTTCAGAACAAAGAGGGCTGATAGTCGTGTATTTTCTCTGAGATCAGCCTGCTGGTGGTTTTCCCTGGCTCTGATCCCTCCTGTGTCTCTTGGTAGAAACACACAGACTCTGTCGCCCCTCACTGGCAGCTTCATGTAATCATTCCTTTCTGTTTCTGATCACAGATTTGTGTTTGATTACTCGTGGTTCAATTCTTCCAGGGGTCTCTGCAGAAAATTACATGTACAGTGTGAATGATTTTCCTGTCCTTGTTTAGGTTTAAACTCTGGAAATGCTTTTTTACGTCATCAGATCTTCTGGTATGCATCCTAAACTTCCTCCTTACTCTGTGTTTCCTCTGCAGGCAGCAGAGCAGAGCGGTGACGACGCCAACCTGGACAAGAAGGAGTCTGAAGTGGAGGCGAGTTAAACACACAGACAGATAACCAAATATATAACAGCTATAATAACAATAATAATATTTCATATTCATTCAGAGTGCTGTTAAAAAGCCTTTTTATGTAGCATAAAATACAATATCAGCCACCAAAACTATTGTATAAAAACAAGTAAGAAACATGAAAGATAAACTGCTATATAATAAATGGTCATAAAAGGTCATTATGTACAAAATAAGTTTTTAAATGCCTGAGACGTCCAGGAGTCCTGATGGAACTAATTTAAGCTTCTGGAACAGCCAATAGGAAGCTGTAATCTTAAATGTCTGTGACAGCCTGGCATCAGACCCAGCTGCGTCTTAAGATGTGATTAGTAAATTTAAAAAAACAAAAAAAAAAGTTGTTTTTTCATTGCAGGTAGAAGCTGAAATTTGTTTTGTATGAATTGGAGATGTGAGAGAGACTTTCTTCAGGCAGGAATACAGAGATAGAGACAAGAACGACAGAGATCAGTGACAGATAAAAAAAAAAAAAAAAAAAAGAAGTTGCCCAGTTTCGGAAACATTTACATATTTGACACAAACTTGATGAAGCAGTTCTTGTTCACCAAAGTTCAAATTAGCAGTCAGAATTGTACATTTGATAGACAGGGTACCTAGTTTATGTGGAATCAGTTTAATGGAGCTGAAGAAGGACCATTAGATTTGCCTTGGCACTAAAAATCAAGGAGGTCTGAACAGTGTAGGTCAGCCTGCTGGATTCTGTGTATATTGTGTACATCGCAGTGTATGTGTGTCACGGAGGCAGCAGCAGCTCTGGGCCTCAGTTCTGTGTTAGTGGGACAGTTCAGGCTCTGCGTACGCCTCCATTTAGCTATTTATATGAGGGAAAGACTGAGAGGGAGTGTGTGTGTGCGTGTGTGTGTGTGCTTACAGGAGGCGAAGGCCATCATTGCCCAGCGGTCAGGAAACCCTCGGGAGTTCTTCAGGCAGAAGGAGCGAGCTTTGACCATCAGTGTTGACACCTCGCCCGTCTCCATCCACAGGGCCGGTAAGATGTCTGTCTCGTACCACTGCTCACCTTCCACTTTTAGTTCATCTGCACCCACAACTTCCTCCAAAACAGCCGAGCAACAGCGCAAAGGCAGAGTGGGATGCAAAAGCTGTGAAGAAAAAAACCAATGGCTA
>OMLB01019013.1:0-16043 GCA_900302555.1 Myripristis jacobus
GAATCACTTGGCCAGGCTCAGTGTGCTCAGCTTTAAGCAAATAATTCCACTGAAAGGCAGTAGGGCACCTGGCCAGCCTTCACCAAACTGACACACACACACACACACACAAAACAAACTCATACACACACACTCTCTCTCTAACGGAAGACAGTATTGCAGTGCATTTGAGAGGCTAGACCTAACCAGTTCTTATAAGCTGCATGGTGCCCAGGCTGCTGTCCCTGACAACTGGGTGTTTGCCCCAGCCTGCTTCCTGTGTCAGGACAGAATCTGGGACCTCACTAGGTTCATAGATCTCAACTTGATGCTGAGAGTGAATCAGGCTTGTGCTGCAGTGCACACCAATGCCCCTTGGTGCCTCCTCCGGGCCCAGGCTTAATGCTTTTCAGATTGAGAGAGGCGCAGGAGTGGGAGGATCTCACAGCCCTCTCCTAGGAGACTCCCAGTCTCTCCTCCGTACACTGAGGCCCAAACACAGCCAGGGGCAATTCAGCTGCAATTACCACTGTACTCAGACAGATTTTGAGATTTTATAGCTTAAGTCAGTGATTTGGTTTTTATCAAACAGTAAGTAAGGTTGTATTTTCAGACTGCAGTAATGTAATATAACCTGGCATGTTTACTGCAGGTCAAGAAAAGGCAAATGACAGAAAACTGACCACTAGACTGCATTGTCAGTAGTCCCATTCACACACACTACAACCTTGAACTTATTTAGACATCAGCTGGGGGAGCTGTATGTGAGAACGCAGATGTCCAAATCAGTTGGACCGGACATTAAACGGACTTAACCCTGCCAGCTCCACATGATGCCTGGTTGAGCCACATGTGAATAGAGTAGGCCATTGTCTGGAAAATTTACAGCAAGCTTGTGGGCGTGCTGATGACCTTTCTGTCACGGAACTGGCATGAAACTGGTGGAAACCCTAAAGCACTTTGATTTCCACGACATACTTTTTGCGTCATGTCCTGCCTCCTGCACACTCTAACCTGGCACCACCCCTCAGCTAAAGGACAATCTTCTGTCGGGTGCTACATGTGTGAAAAACTCTGAAAAACATATCAGTATCTTATCAATAATGTGATATGAAATTGGGAGCATCTGGGATCTTGGATATCGTAATATTGTGATATAATAAGCGTTTTCTAGTTTTAAAGGCTGCATGTAAAGAGAAGCAACTTTCTTAACTTAGACTGTTCAGGCTGTTCTATTTTGTCTCTAGTCATTATACTCCTATCCTAACAATGGTTCATCGAAACTCTCATGTATATATCTAACAAAAGCACCAGTAGTCATCCCTACAACACTGCCATGATGGTATTCGTTAACATATTGTGAAATCAGATTTTCACACAACCCTAGCATTTATCACTGAAAACCCATCTCGACAGACCGTCTATCCACCTCAACCAGCCCGCTCTGATACCAAGCATGATGGGTCAAAGCACTTACATCCACATCAGGTCTCTTGAGGATGTCCTCCACCTTGGCCAGGTCTCCATTGGCCGCCGCCTTGACAAGCTCTTCGTTGATGTCTCCAGACTCTTGGGTCTCAAACAGTTTCTTCAGCAACTGAGACAAACGCTCTGGCCAGATGAGAGGAGAACAACATCAGAGGGGGTTGTGTTTGGGTGTGAGAGGGACAGGGACAGAGGATGAAAAAGACACGTCTCTGCGCATCAAAAGTGCGGCACTGTATTGAGCGTGTGTTGCATGTTGCCTACCTCCTGAGGCGTTGCTGACAGCTGAGCCTGAAGGGGCAACCTTGGTGACAGCAGCGGGATTGTACGTCCATGAGGTGCCGCAAACCTCAACTTTGAGGTCACTGTCAGAGTAGATCTGCTGCACACGACCCACCTTGCCTAGGGTCTGTTGAGGAAAATGACAAACTCATTAGTATAAGGAGGGTTGTTTGCCTCTAGGCTATGTGTGTAAAAGGGTCTGAAAGTGAGCAAGAGACAGAAAGAGAAAACGTGACACAGAGAGCGTGAGAAAGAGCCAAGAAAACAGAAAGAGATGGCAGAAAGGGATGAAAAACTGAGAAAATTCCAGCTCAACAAAGCAATTGTCCTAAAAGGAGTGGAAAAAAGGCCAGCCCGTCCCAAAAGATAAAAAAAAATTGACAAAAGATTATCGCAGACTAATTTAAAGTTTCAGTCTCATTATTCATTCAGAGGGCATTTGCCTGCATGAGAGAGAGAAAGAGAAAGAGAGAGCGAGACAGAGAGACAGACAGACAAAGACAAAGAGACAGGGAGACAGAGGAAGACCCTTCTATTAGCTACCCTATTTCTCATCTATACAGCCAATAAACGCGTTCTCTCTGGGGTTTCAGAGGACACACCAAAATGCTTTCCAATTTCGATTCATATCATCCTGATCCTGGCTGCATGAGGAAGAGGCACTTTGAGTCTGTCGAGCTGGAGCTGGGGTTGTCCTGGAGGATGCCATCAATAACAGGGACTGCTGCAGTAGGAGCAGCAGCGGGCGGCGAACAGCCATGGTTAGTGATCAAAGCTACAGCCCATCTCGGGGTTTTAAGGCTCATTAGCTGCTGAGGGGGTCTAGTTTGGTAGGGACAAGTGACATATTGAGGTGGACTGGCATTACATAACCTAAGGCACATTGGGCAGCAATGAATAAACTTTATAATAAGGGAAGAATAGAGTCTTGTTGAGATAGAACATTAAATAAATAAATACATGAGAAGTATAATGGCAATAATCCTTATCATGAGCAGCCTAATTTGGCAGGGAACATTCTTTGTTTGCAGCGTTTCTGCATATCAACGATATTTCAACATCAGTCGTTTTCTACATCGGAGACAAGCAACTGGCACTGATTAAAGTGCATACTGAACAGCGAAAAATTATACACTGGTGGTGAAACTCATTGGGCCTAATGCATGAAAGGTTCCTGCATGCAAATTTTGTGCCTGTGACAAAATCCAAACCCAAGTTGTGTTTTTCAAAAAAATACCTTGATGCCAAAATCAGAAGGCGGCACAGATTTTCTCCCATTTTCAGTGGCAAAACAAATTTGCATCATCGTTGAAAGTATAATCATCTTCTTTAAAGTGATCATACTAAAATGATGGAATCAGGGCTAAAAAAGGGTATTTGTATGAAGAAAGCCCACTGTGTGAGAGGTGAAATTGGCACACACGAGTATGCATGGATCTTTCCATCTCTTACAGGCAGCATCGCCTCAGCCCACTCTCCATGGCCCCTCTGCAGCAGCTTGATGCGGTCGATATCGTAGCATATCTGGACGAGGTCTCCCACTAGGAACTGGGAACTGCCTCCCTCTGCCCCGGCTGCTACCTCTCCACTACGCACCACGTTGGCCTTTGTTAGCACCGCTGGGTTAAATGTCCACCTGCGGATACAGACATAACTCACTGAGGGAACACCAGCTACATCACTCACCATTCTTACAATACATGGCCTGAATGATCATGAATTTTGTTTAGCTCTGTCAAAACATGCCACGATACAAGTCTGACGGGTTTGTGAGAAGCCCTAAATTTTAGAAGATAAGATTTTCTTTCTTACCTTTTTAAAATATAGTTTTAAAAAGTATGAATTTTCCACAAGTAGACAGAGAGCAGACCCAGATGTTCTTTCTGAATATTAGAAGCACACTGTCAGCGAAGTGTGACAATTTGCAGCTAAGGTGTAAAGATTTGTTGTTCAGGTTACATTTTCATGGTAACACAAGTTTTACTTTATTTTAAGAGGTAGATATTGCTTAATTAACACTTTTCAGAATATCTCTTCTGTCACGCATCGATCCATGGTCAAGTCTGACAGTGCACTGAAGAGTGAAGGATCTGACAGCTCTTGACTGCACTGAGGCAAGGCTCGTTTAAGATGTAAATTTATGTATTGTAAAATAGAGAACTAAACACAATGCATAAAGAACTCTGAGCAAACAGTTGCACTGCCAGGAAACACCAAGCCAAACTACATTTGCATTGGACCCCTTCAGCAAGAACGATGTCCACTAAGAGTGTATGCTGTGCCCTTGGGCCTCACCTGTTCCCACTGGGGTACTGAACCACGATGTCATGATCCTCATCTATTCCGCACACAGTGCCAGTGGTAGTGAGGGTCTCGAACATACCATCAGTCCACCCTCCGTGGCCATGTTGAAGGGACTGGACAATCTCTAAGTCCAGGTCAATGTTGACCAGGTCTCCAATCTGAAGACCTCCAGGATTTCTGTTGCCATTCTGCTCGCCTAGGAGATATAAGAGGTCAAGTTAAGCTTATTAATAATAAAAGTGCAGTCTATTAATAATTCCATTTATATAGACTAAATCTATTATTAATTGAGAAGATACCAGGAGAAAATGTTATGAAAATAAAATGGATCCTAGGGGCCTTATTGGCATGAATGTGGAGAACCAACAATGCTACAAATTAAACGTTGGTGTGATTCAAATGAAAATGGAAAATTAACAAAACACAAATCAATAAACAAAATAATATGTAGATAATGTCAACCCTGTACAGACTGAAGAAAAGCAGACGACCAATTACTAATGTTGCTAGTCACAATCCTGCCTACATCGCTACTACTAATCAAATCAAATTCCAGATCTGAAAATAATACTGCAGTTGCCTCACAGTTAAAATACACAGTATAATTATAACTTGTGTAGCAGCAAAACTAACCCCCAAGTTCAGTGGACACAAGTGGATAAGATAACGTGTCAGAATCTCAAATTAAAAACATCACTCCTCTGCTTTCTTTTCCATATACATTTTGAGGCTCTGGCATTTGACCAATCAAAGTAAACTCAGCAGGAGAGCTTTGCTGGCAAATCTCAATCAGGTGCACACCTACTGCTAAAGCTTCAGTGGGTTTTAGAGGAAGGTGGATAAGTGCATTTGTCTCCCTGGTTTTCTTCAAACTCACGGTAGGTAAGTGATACACTTCAATATTTCATCCATAACACAAATGTATACTATCTGAGAGCGCGATCACGTGTAAGTGAAGAACTGCCGCTTGTACTGCTGCTTATACATGGAAAACATAGGTATGTGTGAATGATGATGCTGTCAAACTTTAGGAGGGTCTTTTTGCTGCAGTGCTGGATCTGTTGCCAAGCCCAGCCCAGGTATCCCTGGCCAATAAGGCAATAGAGAGGCATTTAATTCCTGGAATTCTTGGAATGCTGTAACTGCATAACCTGCGCCTGTACTTGCCTGAAGACAGCCAGGTGACTGTGGGGTGCTGCCATCTAGTGGTGCGACCAAGTAACTACACAGGATGCTCTCCCTAATGTCCTTGGAAGTCACTGCACCAGAACGATAGGTGAGAGAATTGGTGCAATAATGACGGTGGACACAGATCAGTGGCTTACTTACCTAGCACGGGACAGTGGTCTCGGTAAAACGAGCCTCCTTTGGCATCCTGGACACACTTCAAGTCCGACTGAAGGAGACAAGAGGGAAGGGAATAAGATAATTAGCTGAGGTAATTCCATTAGAGAACGAGCATGATCAAGAATTATGTCACCAAGAATTCACACACTTCAAGCTGCAATGGCACTGTAGTTGCACTGAATACCAACACTAGCTTGCCCTAAGGGCAAGCAAGGACAATGAAACATTACATAGCTAGATAGGAGAGCGTTATATCGTTTGTGATGACTCAGATGTGCAGCGACTGTGGCAGAGTTAGAGGGCAGAGATGATTATGAGGCAGTGCAGACATCCCTCTGAAGTGATGGGACCCTACAGTCTTCAGTAACACTAGTCTTACGAAATAAATCGCTTATATCCTGTTAACGGGACGCATATTGATCTTATGATGCTGTATGCACAAAACAGTCATTACAGAACAGGCAAAAGTGTTGCTTCACTGGCTTTATTTGCAATATACATTTAGCCGCAATGTCTTTGTGCTTGCAGGCAGGGCTTGCCTACTGTCCTAAGAGAAGCCGAGTTAAAACTGTCAAAATGGGGGGTCTAACCCATGACTTGTTTAATCCAGAAGCAGATGCCGTCTCCCTTCCCCTCAAGATAATTTCAATCTATTAGAATAACAAAAGACAAATCTGTCACACAACCAAGAAACCCGATTGGCCCCACTTGTAAAAGACAGGGGCAGTCTCCACCAATAAGAGAGAAGATTTTCATTTGAGACGCGTGTGTAGCTGCAGCCTCAACAACCCCAAGAGGACGCCCCCCTCCTCTTACGGTGACCTCAATGTTCACTCTCTTCCCTTAAAAAGCAGAGAGGAACAGATTTCCTTTATCATGTAGATACCCTCCTCTTCCAGCTGCCTGCACAATGGCGCCTTACACATGCTGCCTCACAAAGGCCTGGCAACGAAAGAAAGAGCCTTGGCCCTGTGGTCAAATACAAAAGCCACCTGACAGCTGATCTTTTGTATGACTCTGTGTGCGACTACGTGTGTGTGTGAGTGAGTGAGTGTCCGACTGGAAGTTTGCTCACCATTCCCTCAAAGCCAACTCTGTAAAGGTTCTTGGCCCCATTGTCCCACAATACGTAGGCAGCACTGTGAGGGCTGGCTGCACTCCAGTCCTGGATCTCTGTCACCTGTGGAAGAGGAAGGGGGTTGAAAAAAAAATGGAAACAGAAATTTAATTTTTGCAGTCCAGATGGAGTTGTCTTCAGACTTTCAAGGACAGTGCCAGTTCAACAAATGTTTTGGCGAACCGTATGTGCAAAGAGAGCCGTCAACATAGTAATGCCTCATACGCAGAGGAACCCCCACAGAGAAATAATCTTTTTTTCTCCCCTTGCCACCAGAATGTCAGAGAGCATGGATAGGTACAGGTTAGCAAGCCTGGAGTTAGTAGGCATTTGAAGCCTTGCTCAAAGCCACGTTAACTTGAACTTGGGCTCCTCCAGTTCAAGGGTGGCCTCGCTACTCACTATACCCGCCTGCTGTACACCTACCAGTCAGGTACAGGGTCAACAATTCACACTTTATGCACAGCTTCAACTTTATCAAAAACATCTTTGGACACGGCTACAGATAGTGTGCAGTGACCGAGAAACTGAAGGTTGCTGTCGAGTTGAGGTACCTAATCTATAGACTGCAATGTCTGCAGATCTGTATGCTGCTCCATCACTGTGTTTCAGGCGAGAGGAAAGTTTCATTCCCTAACAACTGCGAAATAATAGGAGTGGGAATCAGTGGGGACTGAACAATTTGATTAGGTTTTGATTCTTGTGGGTCACAATTTGATTTTGTCTTGATACTCATCGCATTGCAATTTTAGATTCAATAGGCTCAACTTTTTATTGTTTTTTTTTCCCCCACCAATTGGCTACAGTTGCCAAATCTCCAGGAACATTTTTATTACACTTTTATGATCGCTATTATGTTGGTTTGCTGAGAAAAAAAGGAGCTTCAAAAGTATCTTCGAGCATCATGAAGCACATACACACTTGGAACAAAATATTATTGTAAGCTGAGGAAAACGATGTGTTATGGGTATAAACAGGTAATGAGCAAGGTCAGAGTTTAAATATGAAGAGCTCTCTTGATCATTCTAGATAAAAAAACAAAAACAAAAACAAAAAAAAACAAGTGTGAAATGAAAGATTACAAGTTGTTTTTTTTTGTTTGTTTTTTTAAAATCAAGATTAGAGCTGCAAAAATCAATTCAAAGTTGCTCAGGATTTTTTTCCCCTTCACCCCAAGTAGCACAACCTTTTCATAAAATTAACAAAATGTCAGGAGGAGAGCAATATTACAGTAAATGAATTCTTTAATTAACAATTACGCCTTAAGTAAATACAGAACTGTAATCGTTAGATTATTTTCAGGCCCTTTCCAGAGGTAATTGATTAATGGGCCGTAGGAGGTAATATTCATGCTAAACTAACATCTAAGCTGCAGGACATGTAATAGCAGTTTTCTCGAGAGCATATTGCTTACAGCATCATAAAACAATAATGAGATATGCCATTAAATAACACAGCAAAATGAAGTCTTAAAATGCCTGCAGGGACTCTAAAATTGAATACTCTGGGGTCTGGACCAGAGTCAAACTACAAGCGCTTTATGGCTTTGTTGCAATATAAATCTAAACAGACTGTGTTAAACAAATGCAACCTCATGCGGCAAGGATGTCTGTTTGTATTCTTGGTAAAGATAAATAAGAATGAGCAGCTTTTCATTGACATGTTCAACTAGTTTCTGTGGGTTTTTGGTAGGATTCATCTTCTTCTTCCTGTACCTTGGAGACCACAAAACATAAAATAATCAAACCGTGTGGACAGGTTTCAAATATCTCTCACTGATCAGGCGAAATATTTCACAAGCCATTTTACCATTTGATCAAAACATTTTCTTCAGGGTTCTTGGTTACGCCAAATCCACTGTACATACTTTGTGTTGCACATCATTTCAATTGTGATGGTTCTTTTTGTGCATAAGAAATTGTTTATCCTCTCTCCTGGAAAGTCGATCCTAGCTACTTAAGAGTTTTGAAAATTAAACTGCTTGGCCATGATGCCCAAATGAAGTTGACAGTTATGAGTATGCACAAACAGTAAGTGAGCCATCATTCTTTCAAGTGTTATGCTGCAGCAGCAACTTTTAAAATACATATTTGGTCTGACCACATTTGGTCACAAATCATCACTGTCTTCAGGCCAACAATACAACAGAAACTTTTTTTCAAATTTCCCTTAAAAACAGTCTCACTCTGCACTGAATTTTAAACACGACATGACTGAGCTGCCTGCAACAAGCCTCTTTCACAGATATTTGATAGTCATAACTGCGCATTTACGACTTGGCACATGAATGATGTTGATGACAAAAATCACTACACAGGCAAAAAAGAAAAATTAACTCATCAGCTAGATTGTGGCGCTTTACTCTGTAACTTAACAGGCTGGCCAACACTGCCTTGACAGTGAGGCCTATAATCAGCTGTTCTTCCTGGGATTCTGTGGCTCAGCACAAACTTCAGTTTTCATTTCATCCCTGACAGTATTCCTCCATTTTGAAATTTATGCAAAACCCACCTCTCCGACAATTTCTCTAGAAAATTTGACCCAATCACGACAAAATTTTGCACCCACCATACTGTACATAATGTAGCTGTTACATAGAAATGTGCTACTCCCATTCTCAGTAACTCAGAGTGGAGCAGACAACCCCTGCTTGGGATTATGTAAACTACACACTAACCAGAACCCCTTTGTTGTTTAGTGTCTGAATAAAACACTTCCACTTGAGTCCAGCACAGAATTTTTTAAGAGAGAAGGAGAAAGGAGCTTAAAACTGCAACATGTTGTGTGCAGGAGTTGGTTTATATTATTACAAAGTTAACGTGTTAACACATGTGATTAACTTGAGGACCTTTAATGCGTTATTTAAAATAAATAACACAAATTAACGCAGTGTTGAAGTTTGACCCTTATTGTCACATGATGAATTTTTTATTTTCACTTTTTAAGCTGTGTGGATGACTGCAATTTATTTAGTGGATAGAAAAGGAGCCTGGTCTCAAAGGCCCTGTCTTTGATGATCGGATCACAAATGGAAAGCTCTCAGTCCACCCGTTCACACCTGGCATTAAAATGCGTCTGTACATGCATCTCGCCTGCCCACTTGGGTTCGGATCTCACCTTCCCACTCTATATGCAAATAAACACACATCATTTACATTTACAGGTTGTTTTTTTCAGTTTTTACAAGGAAATTCTTACTTTGCTGGTCCTCCTTCCACACAAAATAAATATATATAAATAAGCAAAAATAAAATTGGCACCAGGCATTTGACAAAAGGAGACATTCTTGTTCACTTCAGCCTCATTTTAATGCACTGTCAATTACTTCAGACGCATTTCACATCTGGAAATTATTACAGGCTGGAACGTGCAGGTGGGTGCAGGTTTAATTTTGTGCCAGCACAAAATTAAAGAAAGGAAGCCGGCTCCAAATTTTAAACGGAAGAAAAACCTTGCATATTGTCAATACATATTTTAGAAACACTCCCCCTCTAAATTTCTCAAATCATGTCTTCAGGCAAGCTCATATTAAGGGAAGCTGAGCTCTCCCTCGCGCCCATATAGTTTGCACCCTCCAGGTCGTGTTTTTATTCATTAAAAAACTACTTTCTAGCCGACCTGCACTTGATTCTGCATTTGCCCATCAGCTGACAGCTCAGCTGTGCTAGGCAGAATCAGGCAGGATACTTTTTCTGTTGGCAAAGTGACAGTCCAGCCAGTGTTCACAGTGTTAGGCTACCGGAGCTTAAGACAAAGGACATCAGGTGTGTAGATGGTCCTTCATTCATCCTGGGACACGTGTGTTTACACTTCAAATGCGATGTGAACAAAACTGACCCAGGCCACCTCTGAATGTGGCCTGAGCAATTGGATCTCAAGACACAGTGAGGACGCAGTGGTGCTTGTTTACACCTGTACTTTGAGGTGTCAGCTTGTGATCAGATCACTCAGGAGGGATCTTTATACCAGCTGGAAACAGGGTCAAAGTAAGCCTATGATCAGATCCCTCACTAGCTCTGAATTAAGAATTATAAAAAGGAAAAATACCCTTTTTTCATAAATTTAGTTCATTTTTCATTAAATCATTTTTTATTAACAGTAACATTACTGAAAAATAAACCAGAAAACCTATTTTCTTAAATCTCTAAAATCCCAAAGTATGGTTTAGCCATTATTGCACTGATCGTTGTATTCACAGGTGAAGCTCATAACCAGCTGACAGCTTCTTTTTTTGCAAAAGTAATAAGTGGTAATATACATGAGTGGAAATGCATGAGGCTGTTTTTTTTCTCTCCATTCATCTGTCTTGCCAGCACATTAATAGGACCTGATGAGAGGTTGTCAGCTTCCCAGTTTGCCAACATGTACGCTAGGTGCTGCTGGCTCGATGTGTGTTGGCAGTAAATGTCAGTGCCTTTAAAAATTACCCAGCTCAATCAGCCATACACGCAAAAAAAAGGGAAAAAAAAAAAACACTGTATGGGAATGATTCATCATTTTCAGCACAAGAAATCTGTTGCTTCTAAAACAAGTGCAACAGCCTTTTACTTATATCTCATATAATTCAATGCCATGTCCACACCACATAACTCAGTGTGGCTGGGACCCTAAATAAGTCCGAGGTGGCGTCCAGATTGATTTGTCAGAAAACCCGTTGCAGAGAAACTTTTCCCCCAAGCACTACGCCCCATTCACCTAGCTCAAGTCAACATCTTACTAAGGCCAGACCAGCAGACACCCCTTGCTTGCTCAGATGTAGCAGTCAGTAAACACATACAGGTTTCAGCCTGGGGAGTAAACAGAATAGTTACAGGCTCTGTCCTCCTGGTATCCTACCTTTCCTCTCCTCCCGTTGCCTCCATCCTGGTCTTCCCACTGCCAGTCCACTCCTCTCACCACTCGGCCACCGGTAAAGATGCCTCTGGCTGTGATTTTCTTTGACTTGCGACGTGACTCCAAAAGGACTCTGTTCAAAGAAAAACAGGATTCTCACTGATGAAATGAGCATATAAACATTTTAAAAGAGCACAGCATTTCAAAAGCTCATTGGTGTTAAAGAGAAAGCATTATTATGCTATTTCTGACATTCTCATGAGCGAGTGGCTGATGTCAGCATCATCTAACCCACACTTCCTTACAATCTATCCTGAGAGAAGTAAGCCAAACCAAGTTGGGTTGGAGAGACAAAGATCCACTGAAAGTGCTCAGCGTTGGTTCATTTGCATTACATACAAGAGCAAAGTGATAAAAATACAATGATAAAATGCAAATATTAGAAAAACAAACATGAGAAAACAAGCAACAAATCATAAGTTTGTGCAGGTGAACCCATAGGGCTTACATAAATATCTAACATAAAAACACACAAAAGAAATAAACAAAACAAATGTTAACTAAGGGTAGGATGAGTTTGTTTTCTTTAGTCTGAACCACAGTGGAAAAGTTTAGTCTGTTGTGTTTTTGTGTTTGGTTTGATTAGGTTCACACTGCCAAATTACAAGGAAACCAGGGCTTGTAAACAAAAGACTCATGGGGAGGGGCAAGGGGGACTGCTAACTATCACTTCTGAGCATGCGTCTCCTTACACCTATAAAACCGTGCAAATTGAGGTGGTTTACTGTAGTTGCCTCCGATCATACAACAACAAACTGCACAACAGCTGACTTGGAAGAGGACCAAAATCTACATTTTCAGATGGCCTTGGCCCAGTTATTTGGTGCACAGCAGAGTTCAAATGGCACTGACCATCCTACCTGTCCAAAAGGACAAAATTAAAGGTGGAAACCATTCCAAATATGCTTGGTCTGTCCTAAATTGCTCCCAGTTTGGATCACAACTGAAGATGAACCATACGATTCGAGTCAGGGGAGTAGAGTGGTGCTTTACCAGAGCACTGTTAGACTGCCAGATGGCAAAGTCTGATCTCTAGAGCTCTGCCAAAACATTCATTTCATGTCCCGTTCCGCTCATCACTGCACCACAACTACAAGCCAGCAAAATAGATACTAATAAGAGATACTGCAATGCCTGTACTCACAGACAGTGAGACAGTAAGGAAATAGCTCAGAGAAACGCAGCACCATTATGCCAGATTAAGCAGTGACATACCTTAAGTGTCAGCAAAGCAGCGCCCAACAAACATCATCATAACTGTCTTAAGTACAAAGTGAGTTATTTGGCAACTAATGTTTGATGACACAAGCGCTAAGATGAAAGCCAGATCAAATAAGAGTGATGAGTCCGGACTGTGAGTGACCAATCATTAGTCTTTGCAGTACTTTGAAATCTCACATGCTCCCATGGCTCAGTGACCAGAGCATAGTGGTGAGCCACACTCCATGAGCATGCTTTCTAAATGTCAAAGTAGATTTTGACTTTTAATGCTCGTTCAGAATAATATTTCTGCCTTTTTTTAAACTGCAGTCATATGCAAGGAGTGTTGTTTATCATAGCGTACACTGTTCAAAATAATAATTAAGTATTTTACTGATAATAACACATTGTGACCTTACTGTTATGTTACCAAATCATCATGGCACTTCCAATACATATGAATAGCCACTGATGAGGTAGTCAAATGCAAATTTCCACCAAGCAAAATTTACTTTAATGCTGAACACTTCAACCTAAACTCAACAGCAGCTACAAGTCAAACCAAGGAAAAAGATAATGGCTAATAAATTATCTGGCAGAGCTCTAACCATCTAACAACAATGTGGTCCTTGATGGTAGACATGGCAGCTGGGCAGTGTTAGTCTAACCAATACAAACAGCTTGTGGCCTCCAGCCACTCCCTCTTCAGCAGTCAGTCAGAGAATCTAATGTGGCATAACAAAACACCACACCATGCCGTCAGAGGAGTGTGAGCAGGGGAGACCTCCAGCACCCATTGTGTGCTACCATGCAATGACTGTCTCGGGGGAAATGAAGTCACACTCATTTGAAAAGACTGCCAGCTGTTGGGCCATGCATTCATCCACTGAACCTCACAATGGGCTTTGGCTGAAATACGCCTGAAATGGATGAAGCACCATCATAAATACTGACACTGTGTGCAAAGACACAATTTAATGTAGTTTGTCCAAATTTATAATTAACTGTAAATATGCAAATAAGTCAATACAAGGAGTTCTTCAAATTACACTGGTGACTATTGAGAGTTTTTTCCACCTCAAGTCACAAACAGCCTTGAGTTCTGTGTAAAACATGTTTGAAAACGTAAAAATAACTATCATAGATAATTTGGCCAGATCTTGTAAGTTTACATATATATCCACAATAATATAATGTTTGCATAATTCTTTACTATTTTTTAAGCTTAAGACGCTAAGTTATTGATTCTACTAACATCTGCAGCAACTGTTGCACATTTGGACTTGACATTATTAATGGAGGGAAATTAATATTGCAATTAATGTTATTTTTAAAAGGTCAGCTTTGTAGCTGAGCCCAAACAACACTGACTGGATCTGAAAACGAGGCTGAGTTGTTGCCTAGCAACAGAAGGCTACCAGCAGCAGCCACATGTTGTGTCTGCCTGAGAGGCAGGGCTCAAAAAAGGCCTCTCAAATGTCACACACACATAGAGCAACACAAAGCTGAACTACAAGACTTAGAAGGGTGGGCAATACCACGTCACCTATGGATCATGACAGCACAGTGGGTTCACTAACCTCTCACTGCCAGGAGTGGTGATCCTGTAGAACCGGTGTCTAAGGTGATGCTTGTCTCCATGGTAACAGGTTGTGCAGAGGTCATAGTTGGTGCACTCTGCACACTTCCAGCGAATCCCGATGATGGGCTGTTGGCGGCAGGTGTCACACATGGTCCCATCATGCTTGATACCTGAGACAGTGCAAGACATTAGTTAAGAACCAGATGATGCTGTTATCAAATTTGAGCTGAGTATTGCATGAGAATTTGTATATGCAGTTCCACAATAATTTACCATCAGAGTTGTCCATAGCTCTGGCACAAATAAATAAAGAGTAATTATGCAGCACTAGTGAATTACTTGTGCACACCCAATTGAAATATGCCTATGCATTAGTATGGATGCTACTGGGCAAAATTTGGATGAGTTGTTGGTGATCTGGATCGTTATGAAAATAAAACGGAACTGCTCTCTTACACTACCATGTCCTGCATCAGTCTAGACACATCCCCTCCTCCATTTCATTTGGCATAGTATCATTATGAGCTACAATGATAATTTATTATTATGACAGCCACGGCTAATTTAATTCATCTGCTTGTTTTACCAAACTGAAGACTGCAATCGCCATGAAACTCTGCTCTTAACTGAGCCTGAAAGTGCTGCCAAACAAAATTAACAGATCAAAATGAGGTACCTGTAGGAGCACTGTCAAATATCCTCACGTCGTAGGCACCAGAGCAGCGGTAGTTGGCAGCCGTCCCATTATCCCAGACAACTACCACCTCCTCTGGACTTTCGAAACTCCTCACGGTGCCAACATGTCCCTCTCCACCATCCTGCTTCCCCCATTTCCAGTCAGGTCCACGGATCACTCTTGCCCCAACTCCTTCCATCATCACTCGATTATTCCTGCCGGTGGTCATTGACGAAAAGATCTCGCAATGCCACAGCAAATTTTTTTATTATTATTTATTAGCCAGCTAGCTATCCGTGCTAGCCAGCAACCGGTGCGCCAAGGAACTATTTCTATAAAGCGAGAGCGAGCAAGTCTTAACAGGAAAGGGGCTGTGAACAAGCCACAAAGGCTAGCTCGTTAGGTAGCTAGCTACCTAAGGAGGCTGTTGAACAGCACGGACTTTCTTCCCAAAACTATTCTCACTTGCTAACTTAAGCGTTGGCGTCTCGTCCCCGTGTTGCTTACCCAGATGAAAAACTGATCATCACAAAAACCATGGAAACTGCCACATCGCCAGCTAGCAAGATCTTAGCAGTCAACCTGGCTGTCCCTTCTCCACTCCACACACAAGAATGCCACCTCTTCAACTTAGCAAGCTAGCTAGCTGAGAAGCTAGCTAAATTTGCGCTACAAAGCTAATCCTTGCTTTGCTGGCGAGTACTTGTCGATGAAACAGATGCGGTCCTTTTGGTGTTAATGTATCCTTAAGTATTGAATGTATATTAGAGACCTTTTCTTTGTCTGGTGGTTCCCTTGTGTCAACTCAGAATAAACGCGTCGCCATTATTGTCAATCATCGTCCAGACGAACGACTGGCTAGTAAGTACGGAGGTAAACGACGACGCACGAAGACATAGGGGCTGAAAAAACAGTGGTTTGTTTGGCTCGCTACGTCATTTGATTGACAGCCGCCTGGAACAGACACAAGCCCGGACAGAGAGGAAGAGGCGGTGCCACAGGAGATAATTTGATTCTCATAGGCCCGGGGTTAAGAGAAGGTTCAAACAATTAGTTTCAGATTAACTGGTTACCTGCTAGACTCAGGGAGACAATTCATCATTATTTTACATTTCAGATTCTGCAACTTTGTGAGATATGCATTAGCGACAATAGCTACAATTTCCCAAAGTAATAAC
>OMLB01019013.1:16063-28665 GCA_900302555.1 Myripristis jacobus
AGTAATAACTGAAACGTTGGTACGGTAAAAAAAAAAAAAAAAAAAAATTAAAATTCCACATAAAAATCTCAAGTATATTATAGGAATGTTATAATGATTTTATGTTAGGGACATGCTTCAACACACTGCTTGCATAACAGTGTGTTGTTTTAATAATATGTGTATATGCATGTATGTATGCATGTATGTATCAACCTTTATGATAATATACAAACAAGACAAATTTCCCTCCTGGTGCACAATAAAGTTGTATTATACTGTACTGTGTTTGTCTCTATTACAAAGTCTAAATGTCTTCTCCATTTAGGCATGTTTTTTTTGTCATCCAGTAATTCTCATAGGTATCTCTTTTGCAACTTTCAGATGCCAGATAGTCCTCAAGGTCCCAAATGTAAATACAACTTAGTATAACATAATTTTACATATAGGGACGATGATGATGATGCTGGTGATGATGTTGCTGGCAACGACGACAACAAATCCACTTTCCCCAATAAAAAATCATTAAGTAATTTCATATACCTATCAGGACAAGGGCAGAATAGTGTGTCTATAGTATTTAATGACCAGTTTATTTACCTTACTGTACTTTATGGTATTTCATCTTTTGTTATTATTGTTGCAATGTTGCTATAATAATTTTAGAAAATTAACCTACACACAAAAGTAGTTGAATTATGGCTTTGCTGGGATGTTTGTATGATAACCTTCAAAATTACTGTATAATTACTATAGCTATTTCCACAACCTGCTCTCTTTGTGTGTGAACCCCATTTCTCTCACTCCACACATGCATCCCAGTATCCACCCAGGTAACTGAACTGGAAGCTGTGCTATTTTATCAGGCATTACTGCAGCAGTATCTAATCAGTACCCAAAGGTTGTTCATTCTGCAGAGCTGCTTCGCATGCAGGCGTCCAGCGCTGCACATGCAGGCATTAGTACCCGTGTTTTTTTTTTTGTGGACTGAAGACTTGTGAGGCTGCTCCCTTGCAACCTGCACTTCTGCCTTATTGCCTGCAGGTGGCGTCTGACTCGGTGAGAGCCGTTCATGCTGCCAACAAGTATTGCTGGTCAAAGAGCGCCATCATCCGCCGCTATATATATCGCCCCAGATCAGGTCCCCTTGACGGTCTCCTTCACACTGGGAGCGCAGGCATCCACAGCTGAATTTCCACTTGAGCTGGCCGCTGTCCTTGCTGTGCGGGGGAAATCAGGCACCTTGCAATGATCTCGCTGGACTTCAGTTTCAACGTTTTGACAAGGGACCTGTCACTTTATCTGGAAAATCAAGTGAAAGTTGGCTTATTTGGATCTGGAGTAGGACTGTCCCTGGTGCTGGGCTTTAGCGCAGCATATACCTGCTACTATTTGGTTTCCGTAGCAAAGGTAACTTATGGTTTCTGGCCGGCTGCTTTGAAGAGGCACCTTTAGCGTATAGATCTGCTCTGATTAACCGGCGTTTGTGTTTTTCTTAGAGGAGCACCATCACTATTGCGCAGAAGCGACCGGTGCATTTGCTGATGGAGGTTTCGATTAGGTTGCATCTGTCGCGCTGTAGGCTTCACGTCTGCACATGTGTGATGGATCCCAGGCAAAAAGACTATGATGTTGGCCTGACATTTGAATTGGCATACATGCCTGAAGAGAATAACGTTGATTTTCCGTGCAGTATAAGCGTGATTGCATTAAATCAATCCATAACAATTCATTGTTGCATTCTGATGCCCACTCGTTTGGCATTGGCTAAGCTAAGCTACCACAAATGCCGGTAGGAAGTCCTTATGCAATGCTACCATCATGTTGTAAGTTTTGATCGAGCTGATTTATAATATTGTTATTATGTGATTATGCATAATGGGAAATAATCTATATAGGCTGTTGATACTTGATATACACAGCTAAAGTTGTAGAATTTGAATAGAATAGAAATCTACGTTGCCAGTCAGATTAACTGTCTAGTCTGCTGTAGAATGGCTTTGGCCAAAAAGGTAGAGGTCCACACTAAACAACAAATCTGAGCAGGTGATTTAACAGGCCTCTACACAAAGATGCAATGCAAACACAGGCTTGGTTCCTTCAGATATAAAAGCGTATAGGGCAGGCTCTTGGAAATGTGTTCTGCTGACCTCATGTCATTTTCACTGTAAGGGCATTAGGCTATAGGTCATTCCCAGTAACAGGCTTGCTCTCTGCTCTAATTGGATGCTCAGATTCTTATCATGCCTGTGCACACACTGCCTCAATATTAAGGCCTGGAATGTATTCAAAATTTTGATGTCTGGACCACAGCGTGTAATATAGCTGTGTAAAAAGGCTTAGAGGCAAGAATGCAAACTTTTGGACTCTATCTCACCATGTTATACATCGTGTATTGACAAATCACAAGTGTAAGAATATTGTTCAGCTGGGGATGGGATCCTAATGCACCGCATGAAACTAGAATTGTTATTTAAGAAATGAATATGTACGTTTGTATTGTCTCTTTTAAATTGATGTAGGCAGAAATTAAAGAAAAGCTCCCTAAAAAAAGTTCAGCTAATTGGTCATCATGAAATTGAATAAGCTCCACAGGAGAAAAATGTTATGTTTCACACTTAACACCTCAACACTTTTACTTTCACTTTTTCGTACCCATGTTCTTCTAAAGATGTTTGCATTGATAAATCTATAAAACACCTTGTTCAATTCTGTTTTGCAGAAGCCCCAGCTCATCTCTGGGGGTAAGAAGTTCTATCAATTTCTGAGGGAACAATGTCCGGTCGTGTCAGAGACCTACTACCCCACCTTTTGGTGCTGGGAGAGCCGCATCCAGACTCTGTTGAGACCCTTTGTAACGGCCAAACCTGGTGTCAGCTACAGGAAGTAAGTCTCAAAAACACAAATACTGACATACGTAGGTGGGAACAACCACAGCATAACAGCTTCCTCTGAAACGCGAATCTATTCTTTGCAAGATTACATGCTTTACCTCTGAAATTAAACTTACACCACGCGTCACCTCAAAGAGTTCATGTTCTATAAAACACAAGCTTGAAGCAAGCAAGTTACAAAGTTCATCTTGGATATAGCACAGTAAATACATGCTTTACTGTACATGCAAACGTCGCTCTTGTCTTCCAGAGGGAACATCAGGGAAAACATTACCTTTGTGTGAAACTGCCCCATGCCCACTGTGCACGTGGTTATTAGGAAGCTTAAGAAATTGGTTCGGTCACTGAGGCACTGCTGTGTTCCTTTATTCCTTTTATAAAGGTTTCACTGGATTGGAAACAAATTCCACTTTTGTTCTTAGCCAAGACTCAAAGCCTCAGGGGTGAAAGGGATCTTTTGTGCCATGATGCTGGCTTGGGCAACTCTAGCTGGTTCAGTATAATGTACAATCTGTTGAAGATTAATGGGCAGTGCATTCCATACCCCCCGCATACATTAAATCAATTCAAACTAATTAAACAGTGGTAGGAAATGTGTACGCATCATCAGTATTGGTTTTAGCTGGAAGTTAATTTGGATCTGTTGAGCAGTGTTTGGGTGCACTACTTTTGTGACTTTTGCAGCAAAGTGTGTCTGCAGGTCAGAGTCACTGGCTCATGGTTGGAATATCATAGGTTCAATCTCCAAGGCAGCCAGAACACTGCTCCTCTCAAAGCAAGTACAAGGCAATTAACGACTGACCTGCGCCACAGATGCCCCCATGGCTCCATTCTGTGGTGTGGTGACATATATAATGCATGGCAGAGCTACATTTATGTTGGGCTATGTGTAGCTCTCTGGAGGACATGTGGGGTACAAAATTCGTAAGTACTCAGTGTGCAATGTGGTCATCTAGTGTATAAAAAAAAAAAAAACAGTCATCGGTGCTGTTTTTTTGTTTTCCTAGCTGCATGTTACTCTGGAAATGCCAGTTATTGTGGATCAGTAATGCATGTGGACAACTATTTGATCATAATTGTTGCCGGGGCTTGGCACTATAGACAAAATCAAATATCACAATATCTTTGACTGAATATCTCAATATCAATATTGTGATGATATTGTAGGCATGTCTGTTGGTGCTTTTTTGATAAACGGTTATTAGTAAGGTGAATATGTTGACCAAGCAGGTAGAAGAAAATAATCCAGTTAAAACAGTCTAATAAGTTCAGAAAATTGCATCCCTTTACTGTGATGCAGCTTTTAAAAGCAGGAAAAGGCAACATTTACACTATACACTATATCACAATATGACAATATCCAAAATATCCAGATGATATTCAGTCTCATATCGCAGCGTCAGTATAATATCGATATATCAACAAGCCCTAACTGATGCTCTTTCAACAAAAGAATCTGTTATGAACTCTTGCCCTTAATCGTTAGTCCTCTCATCTGTGTTGTCTCTCTCAAGGACATTTACGCTACCTCTGCCTTTGACTGGCTTCCTTCTGCTTAATCAAGTAGACACATTTCCCATAATGCACGGGGGCAGTGTATATCCAAGACCACCTGTCTGTTACCAAACCTGGGAAGACTGATGAGATTCATTGAGGTTATTATCACATTTCCCCAAAGGAACGCAGGACCTCCAACCATAATCAAGTTACCCAAGGTTTACCCAAGGACAGAGATCCAGAATGCTGTCCAATTTGTGTGAAGATGTCTGAGTGAAATTCCACTCATCTTGTTTTCTGAGCACAGGATTAGCATGTCTATAAAAGAGGTCTCCTCCCACTATGCGGGTTGGTCATTCTGGATTGGCCCCCTCGTACTTTCAAGTCTAGCCTCAGGTGCATATTTCATGGCGGTTCTGTAATTTCATGCCGATGCCTTTACCACAGGCTGGCCAAGTTGGCTCACTGCGGTGTGTGTTGCGCTGTAGGTTTTAAGATGGATAGCACTGGGACTGAATGACCTCATCTGCCAGGCTGGGTTTGTGGCCCAGAAATTGATTCACCATAAGACTCCACTGGTGCAATGCCCCCCTCTTTATCTTAACTTGCTGTGTCTTGCAAAGCACACTGACAGAATGATCACAAGGGAAATGAAGCAGATGTCAGTGAGCGGTGCACGGGGAGTCCTTTCCTGACATATCAAATTCCGTTTGACAGTGCTTGTGACTGATACGTTGAGGTAATCATTTTACTTGGCATCAACTGGAAAATATAATTGTGCAAGGAACTAAACCAGAAAGAATAATGTTAGTTGGTGTTGTATATTTGTGTAGGCTTGGGTAGTTTTTAACACTTGCAAACAGCCATTCACAGACTACACTTAGAAACACATATGCATTTAAATAAAACTTGATGCATGGGTTTTGAGATAGAGATAGAGGGAAATACTTGCTGATGGTCAGAAAAATCCTCATTGCTGAGTTGCTTGAGTTGTCCCGGTTGTGTCTGCAGTGAGCTCATTAAGGCAGCAGATGGAGGACAGATCTCTTTGGATTGGTTTGACAACGACGACAGCCCCTCTCATCCCGACCCTGCCACCAGGCCCACAGTGCTTCTTCTCCCCGGCCTCACCGGCACCAGCCGAGAGTCCTACATCCTGCACATGGTCCAACAGAGCCGGGATCTGGGCTATAGGTGGGTGGCCTTGGCCGGAGACACTGGCCGCCGTCCAGTATGGCGCACACAGAGCTCTGACTCACACATTTGACACACTCTGTACCGTATGCTTAATTTGTCATTCATCTAGAATATCATTTAATTCTAATTGGTATTCGTCACAAGTAAGAATAACTGCTCTAGCAACGATTCCATTGTTGATATGCAGGGTAAAACCCAACATTTGCTTTTTTTAGTAATGATCTTGTAACATTTATATAATTGGTGCATGTGTGACTGGGGACTGGGGTTACCTCAGGTGAGCAAGTATACAAAGAAAGCAGGCAGCCAAGCTCCCTGTGTCCAGAGCTGCCTTTGTAAATAGCCAAACATTGCACAAGCTCCAAGAGATGCAGAGGGAGGCATTTTTCCCTCCTCTCCCTTTCCAAAAGGCCCCCTCTGTGTTCTATGCACTCATTCTTTCAACCAGACTGGGGAAGGCATGGGAAGGGAGCAGGCAAACTCAGCATCTTCCACCCCTTGCCCCTGTCTGTGTAGCTTAATGAATTACAGCTTATCCTGGTACAAGCTTTGCAGCTTAGCCCAAACCAGCATCCTAGTCTATGCTGCAGTGAGCGTACGTAAGCAAGCACCCCCACTATCTAGCCCCGCCCCACTGCTGAGTTACACCGATAGAAACAGCAGGTCTGACTCCGACAGATAATAGATGACTAGCAAGAGATGTGGGGCGAGGAGGGCTGCTGATGCCTTTGCTCTACAGTACAAACAGAATGTTATTCACACAGCTGGGCCTCCTTGCAGATCTCATCATATTCCCCGTTCAGTTTTTTAAAAAAGTGAAGCACATTTGTAAAAAGGAATTTGGGGCACCGTGTTCCTTTGAATGCACTGTTGCACATCAGTCACTTGCAGTCACAAACAGACACAAACTCACCAAAGCTTAGAAATGTACCATAGCCACGTCTGCTTGCATTTGATTAAAAAGGAAAGCCTTGATTTGTCTCCAAAGTCGCTTCAAAAATCTAATAATTTATGAAAGCGTGTGTTTTTATGCATTTCAGATGTGTGGTGTTCAACAACAGAGGGGTGTCCGGTGAAACGCTATTGGTAAGAATCTTTTTTTTTGCCATTTTTATTGCGCCCATAGTCACAAAGACAGACATGTGCACAGCATTAAAGAGGACAAAGGGACTTGTCAATGACAGTTGGTTTTTCCATTTGTCTGTATGACAGCTCCCCGGTGGAGTTGTGCTTTTCAGTGCTTCAGCCCGCTCAAAGCATGTCTGCCGCACACGTGTCCTGGAGCCCACAGGGAGCCTGAGCAGACGCTGCACAGACAATGTTGTTACACAGCAGGGATTAAGTTGGAGGTGGATAGATAGTGTATTTTAATGCCGATTCACAGAAATACGACCCCGTCGAGCACGTGCAGTTCTGACACCTGGCTTCATCTGTCCTCTCGCTGCCAGTTATATTTAGTCAACAAAAATGTGCCTGTGCTCTTGTGCATAGTATGCCCACTGTGTTTTACGCCTTCCCTCTCCGTCTTTACTCGTCTGTGCTTTGACACAGAGGCACGTTCTTTATAAAGGACAGTATCACCCTGATCTAATCACCCCATCACTGTCACGCAAAGATCTCATCCACTGCACAAATGGTGTTTTCTTACAAGCAAGGTTGGCCCACAATCAATCCTGTGTTCTTTTTGCACACGCCTGATCCAGTGGATTTGCTGTGCCTTGCCATTGTCTTTGTCGTATTCCCTCACCTCCTCTCAGCTGCACTTTATTCTGAAAAAGCCCCTAAAGTAAGTAAATGTGGTGCTTGAGCAAAGTGTTGAATGTGAGTCAGTTTTCCTAAAGTTGATTCAAAGATATATTCTAGGTCATACTCAGAATTTATTGGGCTCAGCTACACACATACTTGAAAAGAGAAAGAAAAAAAAAAGTTTTGAGTTCTGTAACCTTGGCACTATATCAAGTGGTGTGGGCAAAGAGGGAATTTTCTTCTTCATTTCAGCTGGGGAATTGTGCTATATTTTATGCAAATGATTTAGCATTTATACGCTCTTGTGAATGTTTTCTCTGTGGCCAGTTAGTGTGAATACCGTCCATTGTTTAAATAGGCCAGCGCTGTAGAAAAGATGCCCCCTCCTTCAAAGACTGTTCCAAAGTGCTAGTGCCCTATTTCTAGACCCCATGAAGAGCAATTACAGTATTTTTTCTGTACAGTAGCTATGCAGTACAGTAGGTTGAGTCAGTTCAAAGCCTGTTTCCTGGCCTTCTATTTTTGCTTGAGGATCTGAATATAGATTTAATGAATTTCCCTTGAAACCTTATATAGATTTCAGCGCTTGTCAGTCAGTGTGCTTTTATAAGTTCTGCTGTGACGGTGTCACTGCAAAGTCCGCGACTTGTGGAGACCCATCAGAGGAGCACGACCGGAGTGTAGAAAACAGGAATTTACTTTGCCTGAGTTTCTCCTTGAATTTTAATGAAGGACCACAGTTGAAGAGAGTCAACGGCACCCTGAGAAATAGGCCTCGTTAAATAGACTCCAAGCCAGAGCACATTTGTTGTGTATGTTAAATAACCTGCTCAACCGGACAAATTGTTTCAAGTTGAAAGAGACTGGCCCCATTTCCCAAAAAGGCATAAAGCAAAGCATAGAGTGTCAAGTTTTAGTACCACTATTTTAGATAGAAATATCTGAGTAAACAGTATTATTATGGTATTTATGGTTGTATGAAATTGTCCTTGTTATTCAAACATTGGGACATTGCTTTTGTGTGTGCAAAAATGCATTTTATTAAGCTTCCAGATCATGGCGTTGCATGCAAATGTTCTGTTTAAACATTCAAACTTTAAACATCGGTCACCACACTGACTTCTTCCTCCACTGGTCTTGCAGTATCACATCCACTCTTCTGCAACATTTGCATTTGACACATTCATTGGCCTGGAGTGGAGTTTTCCACCTGTGGCTATGCAGAATTCATCACCCCATCAAGACGGCAGCAATAAAATAAAAAAACAATTTATCATGGTGGTCACAAATGTGAAAATTGGCGACTGCGTTGCGTTAATGCTTTTACATTGGTATATAGTGAATTTAGGCTGTTTTCCAAAGTTGTTTATGTTGTGTTTTCAGTTTTCAGTGTTGTGCTATCATCTTGGTGACCCTATCCATGTTAGTTTCAGAAGGAATTGTATTACTGTATAGGATGGGAAGAATGATTGCATTAATCGATCATCCTCATGAAGGAATAATACCATTAGCTGAGAAAGGCTTTCTGCAGCCAAATAGCAGGCTTGATGTAGTGTGTAGGTTTGCACTGTCTCGCACTACCTCCCACTGTAAATTGCAAGCTGTTTTTATTATGAGGCTTCACACAAATGATGATACAGTTTCTATAATGTCACGCCTGTATCTTTTCACTGCCACATAACATGCCTGCAAGATACTGTGCACTGACAAACATAAGGGTATATTCCCATCTATCAGGGTTATCAGAATGTCTTCACTGTGTGTATTTTTTGCTTTAATAATAAATACAGTTGGTCACATCAAGGGGTTTTCGGGGTTTTAAAATGTAATCTCCATTTCAGTATTTTATCACTTCATTTTCAAGTTGTGTTTTCTTATTTTAAGATTATCTTTTGTGATTTGTGCACATATGATTCTGGTAAGTTGGTGACTATAGTAGAGAGTTCTTCCTCTAACTCTTTTTAAGTACGGTTTAAAGCTGGAAATAGAACCGAAAAGTAACTACATACAGTATATTTCTATCTTGGTTTGAGGCAGGGGTTTTGGTTTCACATTAGTCTCAGTTATTTTTTTTAATTGAGCATTTTATTTCAGTTTACTGAGACGTCGTTTATGTCTAGCTGTCATTGCAGTTGAAAGAGGGAAAGAAAGAGTGACTGCATTGTCTTCTTGCTCCATCCAGACACCAAGAACCTACTGTGCCGCCAACACGGAGGACCTGGAGGCTGTCATCGACCACATCCAGAGGACCAATGAGGCTGCTCCAATCATGGCTGCTGGAGTGTCCATGGGCGGGTAATGGAGCCCTTCACTGCCAGATGATTACGACTGTCAATAACGCCCCGTCACCTCACAGTGAGGCGTTGATATGAATAATGGAGGGCACTTAGCTGTCGTCACTATTTTCGAAGAAATCCCAGAATAGGGTTTTTTAAGCTGCACCGGGCAACGTCTCACACTGGAAGCAAGACGTAATTATTTTAAAAAATACATATCTTTGCAGTGAAATCTTTAACTTCTTGTGGGTGGAAGATCCTCTAAGTGACTTTTTATTATATGTGTATATATGGCGACTCTTAATATTCACCCTGTTGTGAACATTACGTGTTAGTTGTAGTTGCTGTTGGATGCTGGTTTGGACATGTCAGTGCTGTAATATCATTCCAGCGCTTCAGCCTTTCAGCGCATGATGCCAGAGAAGGTGTTTTACTGCACAGCGCTAATCCCGTGACGTGAAGGATTGGTCAGAAATGGAACATCTCCCAATCCCTCTCTTTTTTCCCTGCCTATCCCTCCACTCCATCCTCCCTCCCTTTCCCCCTCTGCCCTCTCTCCGTCTGATTCAGGATGATGCTGGCCAACTACTTGGGGCGCAAGGGCCGAGAAACCTGCCTGAAGGGGGTCGTGGTCTTCTCGGCGGGCTGGGACGTGTTTGAGTGCACCGCCTCGCTGGAGAAACCCCTGGACCGCTTCCTCTTCAACTCCTACCTCACCAGCTGCCTGCAAGCCTCTGTGGACAGGTCCGCAGGGGCCAGAGTGGGATTAACCCAGATTAGCCCAGCACCCAGGCCGGCCCAGATGGCAGTGGCCGGGGCTGGGGTGTTGGGAGTTTTGGGAGCATGGAATTTGGATAACCAGTCTGATTATGTTCCAGGAATGCTCTCTCTCTCTCTGCTGCCGCTTGGTTTTATTTTTACACCATTAATTCCCCTCCTTCATATTTACATTTTTATAGGATGATAAATGGCTTGGTTTGGGCACTGCTAAGAAAAAATATCTTAGTACTAGCTGCATTGTGAAAAAAGCCTATAGTATAAAAAATTGCCAAAACAGCCTAATTCTATTGGTGTAAACTGTGTATTAATCTGTGGTAATATAAGTATACGATAATAATTTTGCAATTCTACTCAGAAAAGTGCACTTAATTGTTACTTGATTGTATTATTACACCCTTATATGCACATCATATTTGATAGACATTTACATTTGGCACTTGGTACATTGCTGCATACATACATATAGATTAAGTGCTATACAATGTCATTTGAGCTGGCAGTATCAGGTGACAGATGTGTTCTCTCCCTCCTCCAGACACAGACCGGTTCTTGAGAAGTGTTACGACATAGATCATGTCATGAAGGTAGGGATTATTTTCCGTGACGATGCCGACCAGTCGATGCTGAGCTCATTACATGAATTAACCATCATTTGAACGAGGGTTTCACTTTGTGCTCACCGCTCCCCGCAGGCGAGGACTATCCGCGAGTTTGATGAGAGGTTCACCTCCATCATGTTCGGATATACCACCAATGACGACTACTACCGTGATGCCAGTCCAATCCACAGGCTGAAGTCTGTGCAGGTGCCAATGCTGTGTCTGAATGCTGCTGATGATGTATTTTCACCTTCTCATGGTGAGTCCCAGCCACCGGCACGGCTGCACATGTAATTGATGCCACAGGATAGAACAGGTACTAAAAAAAAAAAATGAGTGGTCCTGTACAGTTTTTCAGGCAGGCCCACAAAGTCAATCCCAGCCACGTGAGCTCACAACAGCTGATCTCAACACATCAGCTGACGGCTCAGCAGGAGTCCCTTCTATGCATTTGATTGGCAAATCTCATACAGGGCGCCTTGTTCAAGTCGCCTCAGCCTGCCTGCCCCTGCTGCAAGCCCTTTTGTGTCACACCTCCACCCCAGCTCCTCCTTTACTCGCTGTATCTGACTTAATCAATGTGCTTTCTGTTGTTTCTGTGATGCTTGCTCTGTTCTGTAA
The DNA here is from genome assembly GCA_900302555.1 of Myripristis jacobus. Classification (NCBI taxonomy): domain Eukaryota; kingdom Metazoa; phylum Chordata; class Actinopteri; order Holocentriformes; family Holocentridae; genus Myripristis; species Myripristis jacobus. Next base: position 27,653 of record OMLB01019013.1, read on the forward strand.
CCTATGTGGGTGGGCGGCGGGAGGGTCTTTGCTGCTGTTCTCCCTGCCTGAAGCCTCCTGTGTAGGCGCATGGAAGGGTTGGGTGGCGTGCTCTCAGGGAGGTCCCAGAACAGAGCCATACCGCCAAATAAAATTTACTGCACATGGCTATTAAGTTTTCTTTGACTAAAGTGGTCCTGGCTGAGATATGAATAAAGTATTCACTCAGGAATGGAAAATTGATCGCTTAATGTTTGTTTGTTTGTTTGTTTGCAGCCATTCCAGTGGAGGCTGTGAAGCAGAATCCCAACCTTGCCCTTCTCATCACCTGTCACGGCGGCCATATTGGCTTCCTGGAGGGCCTGTGGCCTCGGCAGAGCACTTACATGGACCGGGTGTTCAAGCAGTTCGCCAAGGCGGTCATCGAGCAAGGCAGTCGGCTCACAGACCTGTCCTGATAAGAAAACTTTGAACAATTTCCCCTCTCATTGTACTCCCTCCATCCTCCTCTCCTCCTGTCAGTCCGTCCTTTTTTTCCTTTCATCAAGCCTCCCTTTCTTCCTGCCATCTCTCACTCTTAACCTATTCCCTCTCTTCTTTTCCTCCTTCATTCCCTTTTTTCATTTCTATTTGTAAAGAACAGAGAGTGAGCCTCTCTTTCCTTCCGTCCCTCCTTCTTTCTTTCCGTCCTTGCCTCATTACTTTATACCATTCTCCCTTTCCTCCCTTTCGTTTCCATCCTCCTCCTTCATTCCTCTCTGCCTTTGTTCCTTCCTCTGTGACAAACAGAGGATGCGCCTCACTTGATATACTTCCACCCTTCCTTCCTTTTCTCCCTAATCCCTTCTTTCCTTTATGTCCCTCCTTCATTTCTCCTTTCCTTTCTTCCCTTCTTCCTTCCTTATTTCCTTCTTTCTTTTCTGTCTTTCTTCATTCCTCTACACATTTCTTCCTTTGTACCCGCACAGAACTGAAGATGGACCTTTCCTTCCGTCTTTCATTCCTCGCCTCCCACTCATTGTCCTTCCTTCCCT
>OMLB01019014.1:0-23377 GCA_900302555.1 Myripristis jacobus
ATTTCTAATTCAGGCATCCGCAGTCCCACAGGAGTTTGTTGCTCTATGCATGGCCTGTATGCCCTGCTGCCACTGACTCAGCCCCATAGTGCATTCCCACCAGCTCAGCCCCTTAACCCCGCCCAGTAAACACACACACACACACACACACACACACACACACACACACACACACACACACTCACAGATTCCCTCTGTAAGACATGAAACACCACCAGACTACAAAGGCTAAATGGAGACAAAACTCTGCTGCAGCTAGGTGTATGTGTGAGTGTGTGTGCGTGTGTGTGTGTGTTATCTAGACTAATCCCTGTGGGAACTGATGTATGCAGGGACAGAGTAGCATCCAGGTTGGAATTGTAATCCCATGCGTCCCTGGCTGAGCCTCGCAATTGCACTTTACTATGCAATACTGTGGAAAATCTGCAGCTTTTTTCAAACTTTTTTTTTCTTAGGGCCCAAATGAGAAATTTTGTGTCATTTTGAGATCCAGGAAAACATACGAGTACATAAAAAGGATACCTACAGAAACAAGGGCATAATATATTTGGACTCCAAAACCATATTTCAGGAAATTCTGCAAGTTCCCAAAATACATGATTAAGCCACTCAGATGTAGTGTTCCCTTACAATGGGATTCTCTTCATAAACTAAATATGTGCTATACCTGCAACCTTGGGTCAATTCCTGTTGTTTTTAAATGTGCTGTATAAATGAAGTGACTTCACTGTTGTACATATACAGAGAGAACTGACAAATGGACGATATGATACAACCCAGGATTTAGGGCCTGACTATAATCTCAACTCACCAATTAAACTGGCATTGCAGGTGTGATCAAACAGGTCAAGCTCTACACTGACACCTGCTGGTAAGACGCAATATGTCAGGTCTAAATTTTATTTTACACATGGCACAGGGGCCTTTCGAGCTCGGCTGAGAAAGTGAATGACCAACCTTTGGCACATGCGGGTTGAACTCCACAGCTCTATGTATGGCCTCCACAGCATTCATCTCTGCTGTGCTCAGCCCCCGCCTTGACGCGGCCTCTGGAGAGAACCTGGGACAACACACACACGCAGACATACATGCTAACACAGAATGCTATATCCTGCTTTTGCTGCAGGCATACACGACACAGGTATTAGGCTTAACATTTAATTGAGGGTCTGACACTGCTCTTAGCTTTGGAAATGGACAGTGACACCAAACACAGCCAACTTCCTTTGCTGCATGTCTTTCTTGCCTTACATATTTTTTTATGTCATTATCACTGCCCATTTGACTGGCTGTCCTGACATCTACACCCTACACCCAGGTGTGTAACAGTAGGTTCTTCAGTAGGTTCTTCCAGTAGGTTCTTCCATTTTTCCCCCTCCGATTTTCTATCAGTCTTGATGATTTGTCCTTGCATGCACCCAAGGTCTAAGGCTGGTGATGTTGGGTAGGTGAGGGTAGGAAGGACAGACAGTCTTACTATGTGCTGCTAGAACTTTATACTGTTCGTCTTTTGTTTTTTGCTTCTTTGTGTGTGTGTTTCATTATTCTGTTCTGCGATGGCTTCCTGATTAGTTAGATCTAGGTGGGCTCATTCTCTGTAAAATCAGTCGAGACATGCTAGTGAAGGGTTATACAAGTAAACAAAGTTCAACTTGAACGTAGTATTGAAAGGTACACAAGTTTCAGTCCTCATATACTGTATATTTGTAGAAATATCAACTACAAAGCAACATACTTATCTGACACAGCTCTTGCTTTCAACAGTGCAGATGTGTAGCATATAGTGGCTGATTTCGGCAAGCTGATGTCTATGAAGAAACAGAAATTAGAGTAATGTGAATGGCATTGGATTAATGCCTGTATGAATATAGCATGATGACTCTGGAAAGACAAATATTTGGTCAGTGCAGCCTTACCATCATATTTGGCAAGGACAGCTTGGACATCAGCATATGCCTGAAGCTCTAGAAGTGCCTCCAAGAGGTTTTCATGTATATTTAGCATTCCTAACAATGGGAACTCCTTCATTAACTGTAAAGAGATATAAAAAAAACAACAACAACAACAACACATGATGAATACTAATGCTATTAAAAAAAACATCCATTAACATATTCTTAGCAAGAGGGATCATTGTGTTGCCATTATTTTAACTGCAGGGATAATGCATCAAATGCACAATGGTTTGTTCCAACTATTTAAGTCTTTGGCAGGCCATCAAAGCATTTCTGATAACCACAAAAAACTAAAATGTCCTACTCCATGACATGCTTTGTTTTGAATGCATGAAGCTTGCTCTCAAAGAGTTCCATGTCATTTACTTGGCTAGATTTCATTAACATATTCAAAAACTCTTTAACTGTTGTTATGTGCTCTGAGGCCTTGTTTCACTTGGCATTAACATCCATCCTTGGTGATCCAATCACAAGTGGACAGCATTAAGTATGGGTGAAAACAGCGCCCAATGCGTCTCGAGATACAATTGCTCAGGCCATATTCGGAGGTGGCCTGGGACACTTTTGTTCGCACGTTCAATCATTCAAGTTCAAAGTCAGGTTCAGGTTGATTTAGGCAGCAGAGAAGCCAACCATCTCAAAGCTGCAGGAATAATAATCTGAGAATGACCTGACAAGATCAGGTCAAGCCTGCAATAATTTACAGATGTGAAATACATCATAAGTGACTGACGGCGGATTAAAATGAGTTTGGAGTGAGCAACGATGTCTCCTTTTGTTAAATGCCTGTTGCCTGTTTAATGCTATTTTATGTTTACTCTTTTATTTTTCTTTATTTTTTATGTGAAAGGAGGACTAACAAAGTAAGAATTTCATTGTATGGTGTAAACCGTCTGTTTTACTGCACACATGACAATATAATTCTCTCCCTCTCTCTCGACCAAAAAAAACCTAAGCATTTGGTCTTGGCAAATCAAAATGATGCGTGTTTATCTGTATATGCAGTATATACTTTAGAGGGGTAAAGTGAGATGCGACCACAAGTGGGTAGATGAGACGCATGTGGAGACACATTCTAATGCCCGGTGTGAACTGACGTACGGAGAACTGTCCACTTATGATCGGATCACCCAAGCCACATTTTAATGCCAGCTGGAAACAGGGCCTGAGTCTTCATCTGCATGTAGAGGCAACCCAAACAGAAACACTGCCATGACTTGTCTCTTGAAAAAGACAAGAAAACCATTCACACTCATATGGTTGACTAATTTGACAAACTGCATCAGAAAGTTTACACAGCACAATGTACTACCTAACAGTTGAGTTTTAGACATTAAGGCACTCACATCTCTCATCATTTTCACTGCTTCTTTAATCCTCCCCAGTTTGCGTGCACACATGGCCAGTCGGCGTTTAATGTACACCAGTAGGTTGATATCTTTTCCAGCTATGGAAGACAAAATATGAAACATATAACAAAGACTTTTTAAACTAGAGGAACTTCCAACTTCAATGTTATAAACAGTCAAATATAAGCAGCAATATTCTGTTTTTCTGCTTTTTTCCCCACTATATTGTCTTAAAGTTTACCACTGGTCAGTTGTTATATTTCAGTCCATTCTTACCGATTCTCAAAGCTTGTTTGAAGAGACGCTCAGCCTCTGTGATAGTTGTGGCTTCCTCTTCTGCCAGAAGCACATAGGCTGCAGCACATCTGCACACAGATACATGCACACACACGTAATGCACACTGGATCAGATTTTCAATCATTGAAAACCTTTTTTTCCAAGGGAAAACAATAAGATATGGTATGCAACAACATTACAGCCATGTTAACACTGACACTGAGAACATGATTATAATGTGATTAAGGTAAAGTGAGTGAGGCAGAGTTAATGTAAACAGCATTCTCTTATTACATTAATGTGATTATGCTCTTAATCATCGCAATAATATATGAGGAATGCTCCCTAACTTGAGCTGGGCACAGCTCATGTTATGTGGAAGTAGAAAGTAACTGTTGTCTGTACCTAACTAGTTTAAAGCTGGGTATGCAGGTTTATTTTTGTGTGTGTGTGTGTGTGTGTGTGTGTGTGTGTGTGTGTGTGTGTGTTGTTGGGCGAGAATTCAACAATAAGCTTTCAGCAATAGATTTCTGAACCTCCTCTAGTCTCTGTATTCAGGCTTCAGAAGATCTACCCTGTGAAAGGAGACTTAAGCCAGTCACTGGTCATTTCAGAGAGCAGGTGTTCCTATTGGCTGCTCTATAAATGCACATGTGGATATATCTGGTCAATTTGGGTCTGTCCTGCCCAGATTAGTTATAACTAAGAGACTTGCTGAAAAAAAATCTATTTTTGACATGGATAGATTATCAATTACTATACACGTTTTTCAAGTCTCATGCTGACATTTCCTGGCCTTTTTCTTTTCCAGAAAAATGCCTACCCCAGCTTTAAAGGATGATTTTAATCTGTTATCCACATATGCTTGTAGGATGCATGAAGGCCTTCCTCTCTTATTGATTAAATCCTTCTAGTAATTCAAAAGCAGCGGGACAAGTGTACTTGTGCAAGACATGTGCCCTCTATCTGCAGCCTCTAATTTGAAGGATGTGGTGCATATTTTCAAAGCACTACGCATTTGTGCAAAATGCAAATGCAAGACAGAATGAGTGGGAATGTTTGCAAGACTGCAAATACGCACTGGAATTATTTTAGTATGATACAATAATGGTGGAGCAGGAAATATGTTCTCTTTTTGTCTCTTCACCATCACCCCCCAAAAAATCTCTGAATTCCATAACTCTCTCTGGATAATCAAATAAACATGTCAGTTGACAGTTTATATGATCATGCACAGTAAACAGCTTAATCAGACTACTGCCTTAAACACAATATTAGCAATAGCACCATTGTTGTGTACATGTAAACATAGCATCTTCTGTCACCTTAACATAGCCAGACCTTGGGAATATTTCACAAAGCACCACTAGAAAATTAGCCAGATGTGTTATGAAATATTCCCTGAAATTCTGTTTATTATTAGCAAACATCGACATGAATGACTGAACCTAGCATTCAAGTTTTGCTGTGCAGATTCAAATCACTCTCAAAAGGCTACAGAATTATCTTTTCCACACTTACTTGTCAAACTGTGTAATTCTGCTTTGTGGAATATCCCCCCAGCTGCAGTTTGTTGACACTTCAAGAAATATTGTGTTAATGTGTTAATGTGTAAGCGTAGAACGACTGACACAGAACTCACTCATGGTTCATTTCTATGGCCTGGTAAGCTGCTCTGATCCTGGCTTGAGGATTTCTCTCCCTCCAGGCCTTCTGCATCACTGCAACAACACAATGAACACAACCTTATTACAGGTGTAACCTTTCAGCACTGAGATGTTTAATCAAATAAGTCCAAGTTAAAAGTTCAGCAACAAAAAAGAAATGCAATTCCGTGTGATCACCCGCAAAGAACCAGGAAAATCTCTCACAAAGAAGTGTGCTTGCAGTTTTCTGAAACTGTGGAATATTAAGGACAAAAAATATTGTCTCCCAGGCTTCACAGTGTTTTCTTTTGTAGGGCAGTACATGACTTTTTGCCAAACTGAGGATCTTTTGTGTGTATCACTCATACTCACCAGCATCCTCTGGTTTTAGCTGCTGTGTGTCTCCTGTGAAGAAGGTCTGGTGGTCTTGAGCGGACAAGTTCATATCATAGTATGTTAACGGCTCTTTTCCAGTCACCCAGGTGTACCTGTGGTGTGCAGAGTAAAAATGACATGCTTTTCTGTGGTTTCAAGGTAAGCAATAAATCACATGAGGTTGATGTTGCAGCTTACAACGTTCATTTCCTTGCACCTACAACAATATGCAAACTTGCCATGCATCACACCTTTACATCTGTGTATAAAGTCACCAAGAAACTTAAAACAATCTGTCCTGCAGTCCCACTGTGTGCATTTGAATTGTCTTAGCATCTGATTCAAAAATCTACCTTACACACATACCTGCTGTATTCTGCTCCTCTGAACAGATTCAAAGGGTTCCTCCAGACCTTACATTCTACAAAAAGGAAAAAGGATGTACTATATTTATATAATTATTATTTGCATTATTACATTTGGACAAATGAGCCAGAATGACACAACATCAACAATAATGATTAACTAAGTCCATTCTACACAATGCTGTAATGTTGTCATTTCTACACAGTGCTGTAATTTTCACACTATTTCCAAATACACAGGCCTATTGTGTGTATCAAGATGAATCTGAAACAAGCAAATAATGTTACTTTAAATGTGTACCTGAAACGCTGGGTCTAGGTTCTGTCTCTCCATTAACTGATGAGAACAGACCTGTGGTTGAGCTGCTCTCCACCCCACCCAGCAGAGGACGCAGGTGGCTCACCGACACTTGCTCGATGAACGAGGTCCCATACTTACGAAAATACCACCACTCAAATATCTGGAATAAGCAGGATTTTTAGAATTGCACGGAGAGCAAAATGTTTTGCGAATACAATGAGAAAATAAGGATTCTTGTCTTATGCCTTGCTGACTTGAGTCATGAGAGGCTTACAACACATTGCTATCATATACTTTCTACTAGACAATGGTTTTATACACAGGGAGAGGGATTTCAGACCCTGAATCACAATCAGAAATACTTTATACATTCCCTGAGGGGAAAGTGGAGCAGTTGCAGTTGCTCAAATTCTCAAGAGAAGAATATATTATGAATAACATTATAAAATACAGAAAAAAAAATAAGAAATGGAAATATGTGCATTAGAAATTAAAAAAAAAAAGTACTGCATGATATATAAATTCGTGCATTAATCCTTCTTGTGCATTAATACTAGTTGGAAAAAAGTAGGCTATGTGACACATAGCCTACTTGGGACTGATCTTCCACTAAATCCTGCTATACTAAATAGTCTCAAGCTTGACTTAGGATTCATTTATCTGAATTTGGTTTTGTTTCTCTTTTTCACTTTAGTGACAAAAGCTTCTGTGTTTCTATTTCTACAATGAGAGAAACAGCTGGGATGAGCACTCACAAGGATGAGTCCAGAGATGAGAGACGAGGTTCCCGTGAGAGCCACGTAGAATTTGGGGGTCAGGGTGTTGAGAAACACAGATGCTGGGAGGACAAAGAGACAGAGACCTTGGTCAAAAATGCTTTCTCAGTGTCATCCTTACAAGCCGGACAGTAACAGGTTAAGGTACAGGCTCCATCAGTAACAGTGACATGTGTGCGGCAGTGTAGAGGCCATGCGATAATAAAGGCTGGTGATTGGGCTATCATAGAGTTACATGAAGTCCTGGCTTGAGTAAGTTGTGTCACTGCTAGCGATGTTAAAACAGCAATAAACTACTCAATACTGACTACACACGCCGTAATGTTAGCGAGTGAACGGACTACTTTTAATAATGACCAGCCTTGGCTAGAGTTTACATGGTTTTGGTGTGAACTTGGCCGGAAAGTGCCCTCTCTTGGCCTCAGTTGTTGCCAAACTCAGTGAAGCGAGCAACTGTCAAACTCGACATTAGCTCCCGCTATCTGCCAGCTAACGCTAGGTAACGTTAGCCGGCTAACGGCAGCTAGCTAGTCGTGCCATTTATTCACCTGAGGTAAGCGTTTCCTGGAGTTTCAAGGGGCTCCACAGGACGTATATCATGATCAGCACCATGCCGAACCAGATGAAGCATATGTAAGTCCATGACCAGGAGAGCCAGGATTTTAACTTCTCTGTAAAGCCAAGAGACTGAGGATTACTGCCGGTGGTGTCCTCCATGTTTTTCCGGATGTCTGTAAACAGAGGAGTCACGTGACCGCTCGGTAAACAACTTTTATTTTTAGCGCGTTGCCGACACCTGCAACAACAGAAAAAAAATATTAACGATACTACTACTACTACTATTACTACTGCTCATAGTAACAATGATAATAATAACGGCAAATATATACTAGTATTTTTCTTCGGTCACACTGTAAATTGAACATGATCATTAGAGTGTCAACAAATGAATAAAATGAAATAATTAAAATGTATAATATTAAATAAAACAATAAATACCTGAATAAAAATCCAGGGTTTGAGTCCTGGTGAGAGCCAGAGAAGAGCATAGAGTTCATTGAAAGTGAATGAATTGAAAGTCGGTTTCTATGATAGAGTCAGGGGTGGCTCTAAGATGATTCAGATTGCAATGTGGTTATATTTACTGGGGACTGTGCTCAAGTAAAATCTTGTTTTTACATGTTAACAAACCTTGTTATCTATCAAATATGTATTTAGGATGATCTTAATGCTGATTTGTCTTCTTTGAGATGAACTTGTTGGTTTGATAGAGATATGAGTCTTCAACTGTTTGACTATCTGCAAACATTCATCACCTGAGCCATAAAGGTGGGTAGGTTGTGAGTGCTGCTGCACACTCGGTCACCCACCCCCGCTTCGACCCCAATATTCAATCTTGCATTAGTGTTATGGACAGTAGGTGGTGCTACTCTCACATAAATCTCTTAGGTGCTGTAGTCCTGCACTGACTGCAGGTGGAGACAAGGCTCAGTACACTCCTTGCTTTAGTCTCAGGTTCTGTTAGAAATTACTATTGTCAGGCGTATACGTGCATTCTATTTCATTTCTTTCTCTACAAATTAATAGATTTGTTTTTGCAGGCCTCTTCAGATTTTGAAAACTGTTTCCACGCAATGCGGGTTTGGCGAAATTGTCACTCATTGCATATTCAGATTGTTTGCTATTTCCATGATTTGCCTTGATAGAGGTAGCTGTTTTATCCTGTAAGGAGACAAACAAAGCAACAATTTTGTTGCACGATAAAGAGGAAGTATATGGGATACAATCCTGCTTTCCACTTTGTGTGACTGACACACAACTCCAACCAGGGCAAGAATAAATGTGATTTGTTAGAGTGCGTTCTAGTTGGAGGTTACGGCCACTGAATGACAGAGAGCCAGATTTGGTCCTGCTCACACATGCCCTTGGGTGTTTTCTGCCTGATGCTGATGGACAAGTACACGCAGGGTTAAAGGCCTGTCATATAAATCAGGTACAATCACTTCAGAAGTGAAAGCATGCATGATGCCAGAGACGGGGAGGAAGAGAGGAAAAAGAGGGATGGGGGAGAGGAGACAGAGAAGAAAGAGGGAAGCTAGGGAGGCGAGAAAGATAGATCTGCAGAAGATATCTTGAATCGATGGAATGTCTGCATGTGTGAATGTATTTTCACTTCAAATGATATTACCAAATGACCCCTACAAAACACGCACGTTGCTTTCAAGAATACACTGGGTGAACAGCATTATCGTCTGTTTTCTTGATGCTGGACAACTTAAACTGCTTCATATCATCAGAATCAAATAGCACCTTTTGAGAAAGCAAATAAAGCAATCTCTCACACACACACACACGCACATGTGTGTGTGTGTGTGTGTGTGTGTTCCTAAGCGGAAAAAAAAAACGAAATAAAAAAAAAAACCAACAACAAAACACAACACTGATACAAAGATGTGGGACACAGACTAGAGTTCTGGAAACAATGTCCAATGCCTTAGCACAAAGTGTGACATGACCTGTACACAGAGGGTCAGCCAATGTCCAGTCAGGTAGAGGAGATCTCTCTCATCATTCTGCAGTCACCTGTACGTTTAAGGTTCATTTACAATTTCATGTCTGCTATGTTCCCAGCCATTCTGGCCTTCATGTTCTGTTTATGTAGTCTTTTTTAATTCTCTCTCTAAAGCTTTTAAGAGCCTTCTAATCATACATAATTAATCAGCGATTTCACTTAAATGCACTGCATTTCTCACTCTCATTATTACTTAAGATGCTGCTCTTTAAGGCTTGAAAACGCCCAGCTTTCTCTTCATCGCATTGCTCTTAGACAGAACTGTGTATAGGAACTAGGATTCTTGTGACCAAAATACAGAAAATGCATTAATCAATATTTAGCCCCATTTCAGGGTTATTGGCATAATTTATTTCATTATTTACTTTCCTCACATGAAAATGTAAAGTTGTCTGAAATATCATATCAGATTAGAGGTTTGGGCACAATGCAGAAGTAGTGTATCCACTTCATTTTAAAAATAAAGTTGGCCTTGTATACCATATATTGCACAGTATATGTACACAGCCTATCTGACTGGCAGCTTGCCAGCTCTGCATTTGGTGGTCCCTGCATGGAAACTTCAAACTTTATGAAACTGGTTCTTGTCTCCCACACTGCTCTCTCTCTCTGTGAGTTTATATTACTTGTCTCCGAGAAGGGACTGTCCCCCCACAACTCATTTCTCTCAAAACACTTCATTTTCAGAAAATCTGTGTTTTTTTTTTTCGTCTTCTATTTTGCATCAGGAGACCAATCCGTTTGACCACATCTGAAAGTAGTGGTGCTGTAGAAAAATGACTTCCTCCTTGACAGTCTTGGAGATCACAGAGTAACACTCTAATCAACCTTTTCTCTGTAAATCCACAAAGAAGAGTGAACATGCTCTGCAGTGTTTCCTTTCAAAACTCCTAATAATGATTAAAGCAATTCACATGTCATGTTCCAGCCTACAGCATACACCCCCTTCCCCTCTTCAAATGGCAGCAAGGAAGATAATGGCAATCCTTTACATAAAACACTCAACATCCCCCTGCTGATGAATGTGCCTTCTGGTTTCAGCAGAATATCTTCTCATTCATCCTTATATTGTGACCCCTGCAAAGTCCTAATTTTAAAAAGAGTATTGAATTTAATGTAATATAATCTGCATTGTGAAATTTAACAAATCCCTTTTAATGTCAAAAAGGTGAAATCTGTCTAGCACAAAAACTAAAACATAAATATACACCATCATCATCATCTATGTGGCACCAAAAACATGAGAATGAAAACCCCCGGCATGAAATAAAAGAATAAGAGTGCAGCACTGCGTCACCCTCTCGCTCTTTCCGTGCACAGTGGCTTTTTCATTGTATACAACTCCAGCCAACTGTAGGTATAAATGGAAGAGGCAGAGATGAATAATACATATCAATTACCTTCATGCAATAAGGGCCCCTTTTTTCCACTGCTGCAAGGAAATAATTTTTAGTGACAATAAAGTTCAAGGCAAGGAGCTCTGATGAAAAAAAAATATATATTATCAACACACACCAGTGCACACACAGTTCTGCAGCTCGAAAAGGTGTCAGATTCTAAAAGGTGTTAAGGAGTGTAAAACTGCCAACATCGCAAAAATAATGAAAATCTTGATGCACTTATAAATTGCATTTGTACAGTTTCAGGAAATCCTGCCTTGTAATGAAGCTGTCGATGTGTTGTGCTGCGAGAGGACGTGTTTGATATCGTTTGCTCGCTGATTTTCTTTGTCCACACACGACACATTTTTATTTCTAATCGCTACATTGAAACAGAGACTCGCTAAGCTCAAGAACTCAGCTCCTTTGCCTTGTGCTGTTGCGGAAGCAGATGGTAAAATTCCAAAACCATAAAGCCAATGTAAACAAAAGCATAGAGCCAAAAAAGAAAACGCAGAAAATAGAAAACAGAAACAACAGACAGACAACAAACAACAACAACAGAAAACAAGCGTAACACCAGAGGCGTGTCTTCATTTTCAGATTGATAGGGAGTGCTCTTGATATAACTCAATGTGTGCAACAGTGAAACTTTAGATCTGTGTAACATGTGTAAACATTCAAATAAAGCCGGCCTGTGTTTTGAGTTACAGTGTCTCATGGAAGTTATACAAAGTGTGTTTTGCATCTGCTGAAACAATTCAACAACTGCAAATGAAGCCAAAATCTATAAAAAAAAACAAAAAACAAAAAACAAAAACTCACCGGGACTTTTATGAATCAGCTGTATAAATGTATAAAATCAACAACAGCTCTGATCCCTCCTCTTCCTACACACTCTTCCTGTGATTTCTGTAAAAAAAATGCTATATCTGACCTTTCTGCTTCTCACTATTTGGTGTTAGTAATGTTGTGGATCTCGGCATTAAAATGCATTTCCACCGTCACACTCAAGTTGCTCGGAATAAGAGCCTCGGCTAAATGCCTACAGTGTAAAAAGGTAAAAGCAGTCATTGCTACAGGTTGACCGTCAGTGTATGACCTTACACTGGAAGTATTCGAAACAATAATACCAGCAGTTGAAGAATAGAATTCACTGACACACAAAAAAACCTTCATTATGCATGATCATCCGTTGACTGAGAATACCTGAGAGCTCTGACTCCATTTGCAGAAACAGATGAAGTTCAGGCCCAACAAGCTTTGTCCAAACGCATGTGAAAGGACATGGCAACACTTTGGTCTCTGTGGTTTAAGCTGCCCCCCCCCTCCTCGTAACATTCAACAGGCCTTGATTGCAGTTACCGCTTGAGAATCATGTAACCTTTATGGGCTGGTTTCAAAGATGACTCACCGGCAGGCTAATTTTAGCAGGCTTTCTGTTTTTGACTGGCCTTGAAGTATACAATTAAATGACATGAAACAAAAAGACACAGACAAGGATGGAGACAGGCTCGGCTGCTCTGCAAACGGATAGCTTCATGTCGTCTGGCATTATAAAAAAAGTTGCAGAAAGCGGGCTTGAGTTTTGAAGTCGGTTGTTGAATTTTTAGATGTTCAGGTCAAATGCAATAATTTGACTGAATATGTGCAAGGCATAACCTACAATGCTGCATGGCTCATGACTACAAATTGGATCTAGTGCATTTTTCTGTAAAGTTAAGTTAGTCAGTGTATTTAGACTAAAACATGCCCCCTGCCTACCCCGCTCTGTTGTCATCACAGTGGACGCTGTATGAGTAGACCGATGGATGCTGATGGTTGATGGCTGGAAAGCAAACAAAATTGAAACCCAGCTAGTTCCTCTGCTGCGTGCTTGACCTTTCACAGTGGAACGAGACGTGTTAGTGTCAGTTGGAGAAAACACTGCCGATTAACACAGCTACTCCCCTGTCCCTGACTTCACTACTAATAAACGTTACCTGGCCACTGGTATTTGTGGTTAGATACTGAGTCAGATGTCAGGAACAAGCAGACTCAAACTGACAGCGGGAGGGATGGAGGTTATGTTTCATATTCCGGGGTGTCTCTTTAGATGATAACAGAATCTGGGGCAATAAAAGATGATGCAGTTAAGAATGCGGTGATAATATCTAAAGCAGTGTCTTGAGTGTTTTTTGCTGTATAATGTGATATGATTAAAACAGTGCACTGTATTCTAGTGTGGTTGCAATAAAAATGTTCTTTGAATGGAACTACTGGCAAACAAATGGGAGCATTTTGTCCAAGATGGAAGTATCCATTGTTTTAAAAGCTCATAGCCTTGGTTAATTAAATGACTGGTGGCATGAAAGCAAAACATATTATGCAGTATGACAAGAGTATCATCATAGAAGATACAAAAAAGATGTATAACATATGTTGCATTCACACATAGAACCCATCAGATAAACAATAAGACAAAGGAACCATAAAAGAAAGTGAATAACACACCAATCTTTTAAAGAAAGCACAATTTATTTGTAGAGCTATGATTTTCTTCGACAATGCATATTTTCCCCCTTTTGCAACATTTCAAAACGCTATTAGATGGTTGTTGACTGTCTCGGTGATTCCAGTCAACCGTACAATAATATGTTCCCTGGATTGACCCCTGGAATGATCTAACCATAATAGACATCATGATTGTCCTGGCAGGGTCTCTAGAACCTCCCATGGAAACACATTGTGAGATTGTGACCTCGTGGCCTAAAGACTACTAACAACATTGATCGACTCCATCTGAGCTGTTGAAAGCTGTAACCCATTTAAAAACAGGAAATAGAGACCACATAAAAAAAATGAGAAGACATGTGCTTTTGGAAAAAAAGAAAAAAAAAACAGTATAGATTCTGTCTTTGAAGTATTTTTCCCCCTCCTATGCACGTTTTATGATTCACAGTAGCTGTGCATTTCCAAATTCCTTGCCATCTGTGCGAATGTGATACCTCTCCTTAGTACAATGAACTGGAAATGGAAGCTGTGTTTCATATAATCCCCAAATCCATCCAACTCTCACATCCTATCATGCAAATTTGGTGCAGTTTGAAGAGAATCCGGTCTCCCAACCATATGCCTGAGCCGTGTAAAAGATACAACAATTTATTATGCATGCATTGCACCAGGCTTATGGTAATAAGGTATTAAATTAGTGCTGGACATTATTGCTCTTCTATATCATTCCTGCTCAAAAGATTTTCATATAAGTCACATAAAACAGAAAAGGGAACCAGATTTTAACCCAGATGAGCTGGCAAGCTGTAGTTTCTTCACTTCTGGAACAACATTTGACCATTTAGATCGCTCTAAGTGACTTTATAACAGAATATTTCACAGCTTCAAACTCTGAATTGGAGCTTGCATTCAATTATTCCTCTGTTGGCTTTGTAAAATTGATTCAAAACAAGGGTATTTATGCACTGAAACTGCCACTCAATTCGCCCAAATGACATGAGTGGTCTTGTATTAAAATGTAATGAGTGGTCTTGTATTGCTCTGTGTTCAGAGAATAAATTCACTTCAGCTCTGGGCATATTAAATTTGTCCCACAACATATTTATGCACTCACATTAATTTCACCAAAGACACATACAGAAGGCTGTAATCATATTCTGGAGCACAAATCTATATTTTTAGCCGAAGACAATTTGTCAAATTAGTCTCTAAAAATCATTCTGACCAAAAGGCCACCATCACATTTAATATTTGTTATACTGGATGCGCACTCGGCTAAACATATTTTATAATACCGAGAAATGTTTTTTTGTCACATGCTTAACCTCAAAACGTATTTCATCAAAAGACTCCATCAGCGTGGAAAAAAAAGCATTTCTTCAATATTTCAGTGACAATGCCACAATGAAGGCACCCGGAAATCCTTCTGATCCACCTACTGTGGTCATGAGCAAGCAAACACAGTCATTATTCAAGTAGCTTCCTGGGCTGATTGTGTTTACAATGTGGAAAGTTTTTTTAAATTTCATGTTTCCCCCCCTCGTTCTCTTTTTACTTGTTTGGACGGGTACCACTGAGTTCATTTAGCCTGAGAGAGCGAGAGCGAGAGAGAGAGAGAGCGAGAATAACATTACACTGGTACTAAGCAGACTTTATTTATCACAAGTGAGTAAAACAATATTTCCTGTCATATTCATATACACCTATACCAGCATTTGTGCATGGTGCAGTGACCGCCATGTAGGCCAGGCTAACATGTATCGAATGTTTATCTGTAAGTGTCATGCACGTGTCTTTCATGAAGGCCAAGTTTCTCTCTGTGTCAGCTCCATTCCAGTGGTTTTTTTTATTGCAAGTGTGCAAATGTGAGAAAACACCCACATGTTCTTGTCTTGACTGCCCATACTGTACCTGCTTGTTTCGAATGCTGATTTCTCGATGATAAAAAAAAAAAACTGCCATGTTCCTCTCATTTCACACAGTGAAAGATACACTGCTTTAATGCACTGCTGTTATTACCAGCGCCATACCATGCCATTACGAACACTGCCATGGCTAAATTACCATTAGCTGCTGCTGTAGCTATTGTTGTTGATTTTGTTATTGCAAATGTGTAATGTATCGCCTCCAGGCCATAAATCTTATACAGGATTACTGTGTAGAAGTCGTTTGTATGGTCTTGACTCATCAATCAGAGCTGGAATGTTTGTGTTGCAACTGCCACTTTTTATGATGGATGATGGAGAGTGTTTTCTAACAGTAACTGTGGTAGGGAATGGAGGCTGTGTGTGTGTGTGTGTGTGTGTGTGATGGAGAGAGAGAGAGAAAGAGAGAGTGTGATGGAGCACAATGTAAGCGGTGACACTCATTATTCCATCTGCAGCCCAGAGTGATTGAACACGCCACATATTAACTGTCTTTTCCTCTTAATCCCATTGTGTTCTGCGAGATTAAATTTGAACACTAATAAACGTTTTTATGACTAATTAATGTTTCGCACCTTGCCAAGAATCATTTTCTTCCTACACTAATTCTAATTGGTCCAATTAATCATGCAAAAGGTAATTAGCATAGTTTGATGTGCAGTAAAGCCACTCCGGAGCCCACGGGGGGATTTGGAGAGCTTTTGTTTCTTGATACAAACAGAAAATTAGTCAAGGGTGGTAGTCGCTTGATGCTGAAGCACGGCGCAGCATAATACTAATGAGTGTGTTCTATTGTGATGGTCTTTATGGGACTGACAGCCATATTCACACCAAAGGCAGATGTACACTGGATGTGAATGAAGATGGCTTTGGCTGCCGGAGAGATCCATGCAACGTCTGGGAGATTTACAGTGAGAGAGGCCATTCTCTAACAAAGTGAAGCATTCAGGCAATAGCTTGTTCACTTGTATGAATACATTTCTAAAGGTCTCCCACTGCATTACAGACACATGCAAATATAGAGCTGCAATGTGCATGGCTCTCTCTCTCCGTGATCAATACCGCTTGATGGAAAGCTTGTGTTTCCCAAAAGTTATTTGTCAGATATTCCGGAGATCACTCGCCGAAATTGGAGTGGAGAGGTTTCCACTTGACAGAGGCAACATGTTTTTCTTTCTGCTTTTTAAATTTCCATCTTCATTTCACTTCTACACCAACTGTAATTATGAACATTATTTATATAGCGGCTTTTTTTTTTTTTTTTTTTTTAAACAAGTTAGGTTTTACAAAATGCGTCAACAATCAAATAAAAGAAAGCACCAAACTGATAAAACAAAGAAAGCAAGATCAATTTTGACTTTTGTGTAAAGTCTACAATCCGACACCTATGACAGCGATGACTTCTATCTACTCACTTATCTTTTGCGCAAGGGAAAATCTATGCACAGTCAGGCTGAATGTCAGCAAAGAAAAAAGAGAGATATAATATCATTGTACAAGCTGAGGTTGATTATGATAGTGAAATTGGCAGCAGAGCGTGGAATATCCCCCTGGTGATGTTCTAACTCCAACTCATTTCACGGGCCATCTCTGGGTCCCGATCCCCGGGACTGGGTTCACTTAGCTCTGGCCGCTGTGCTGTTGATGCCTTGATTACTATTTCACAGACTTTCACGTGTCAATGCAGCAAGGCTGAAGGGGGCTTGCAAGGAGGAAGTGATGCAACCTCAAAGCCATGTAAGAGCGGCTAGAGAACACTAACACTGTGGTTTGCTGAGCTTAAAGGGAAATAAAGCGACAGAGTGAGAGAAGAGAAGAGATAGAAAGCGGTGATGAAGGTTTTTTTTTTAGGTGGTCAGACGATGTAAATGTCAGGTGGTGACGGTTCAAAGGATGAATGTCACACTGAACACAAATTCCACAAGATGTGGAAACGGTTAGAGGTGAGGGTGCTGCTGCGTGCATACAGTTGCATTTCTCATGAATCTAGGTACATTTGACCATAACGTAGGAGAGTGCATGACAAACGAAGCTCTGCTGCAGATATCAAAATCAGTAATAACAAAACAAAAGAATAAACACCATCTTAATCGTGAATCATGCCAGGTGACATAAAAACAGAGACAGCATATTTAGTTCAATTCTTATCTTTATAAACACTGTCAGTCTAATTGCTGGTGCCGAAACACGTGATTTTAAGTAAATTAGATCAGTTGCTAAAAATCTCTGTAAATGGAGCTTTATCTGTAAGTCAAGGCCATTAGCAGTCCCAGTCAGAGTTGCCTTGGGCTCTGTAATTAACTCCACTCAAGCGCAGCTAAACATTTTTGACATTTTTCCTAGTCCAGAATTAACTGTCACAGCAGAGGGAGAGAGTAACCATCTTGTCACATTGAGTTTATCTGAGGATTGTGGAACGCTGTCTGTGCCCCGGTCTCTCTCTCTTTCTCTGTCTTGCTCTCTCTGTTTATGGCTTTCTCTCTCTCACACATGCACACACACACACACCAGCACATGCAGACACACACGCACACACACACACACACAAATACACACCCACACATTTACACACACAAATACTCCCATACTGGATCTCATTTCAGTCATGTTTCATGATGAGCGAGATGACGGAAAATGCGACACCGACTAGACCTGCTGTTGTGAAGAATAGGCGGTGCAGGCATCAGGTCACATTACCCTGCTAATCGTCAAGTAAAATGTATTCTTCTTACCTGTATGTGTTTGTGTGTACTTATATGGAGTGGTTTTCTGCAGCTCAGCTAGGTGAGGTCATGGCATGCGGAAACGCTCTTGTGAAAGTCGTTGTGGAAGGGTGTGACCAGAGGTGGTTAGCTGCCCAGCACTAAGCTATCGCTTCGAGTTTGCAGTTGTCAGCATGTTGCATATACCACACCGGATACTTCATTTTTTAACCTCACCAACCCTCCTGGTCCCATTGGTGGGTTTGTCATTGCCGCATGGCTTTTGTTCAGACACACCAGATTTTATTTTAATACAGAGGAATACTTCACTGTTTTGGGCAAAAGGCTCTTTTCCGACTTACCCAGACTGAGACAAGATGTTCAGTGCTATTAATTTGTGCCACATCTACCTGCACCTTCAGCTGTGTGCAGATCACTGCCATAGATGGAGAGATAAATGTTTTCCGTAGTTCCAATTCCACCATCTAATCATGTGTATTTCAAATACACATGATACACTGTGTAAAGAAGACAGCTTCAGAGTTGCTGTGAGGTTTATTTTTTCATTTGGATGGAGCTAGGCTAATGACCCCCATAGACTTAAAGTCTTTGTGCTAAGCTAACATGAAATGCTACCCACTGAACCACTGGACATACAGAGGTGAAGATGGTGTTGAACATCTTGTCTCAGTCAGAGTAAGTTGGGAAAAGGGATATTTTGCTCAAAACATTGGAGTATTCCTTTAAATTGAAATTGAGATCCTAAATATATCTTGCTGAAGTACAGAGAAATGTGTATAAAAAGATGCACATGACCTCAAAATATTTGATGCAGTGGTGCAGCTGTAAAACAAAGGCATTTTAGGTATGAATATTTTATTCAATATAACCTTCAATGAAGCATTGCCACCAGCACATACAGAACATGTGAAACTGACATATAGTATGGAAAAGAAATCAAAACTTTGAAGCAACTTAAGGGGGAATTTAAGGGGAAATCACTGGGTTAAAAGAATGCTGGTGCAGACACACACACACACACACACACACACACACAGAGAGAGAGAGAGAGAGAGAGAGAGAGAGAGAGGCACCGCTATGCAGAACCATCTCACCGTGGAACAACAGGGTCACCTGATTGGTTTAGCTGAGAAACAGAGAAATGAGTTGGCTGATATGAAAGGAAAGGCCCAGGGTACCGTAAACGGGTCGCATGCAGCGTGATAACTCCCAACCCATCCAGGAACTGCCTGGTTTCCAGTAAAGAATTACTTCTATGCCACCGCACACACAATTATTGCTTGATGTACAATATAATGTCAAGAAGAAGGCGTTCCCACAATAGATTAGGGTTAAACCACAGTGTGGTTAAAATTGCTGAAATATCATGTGTTATATCAATTGTTTTGGGGGGTTTACAAACACAATAATGTATAATGGTACAAAATAGAGTGTTTAGAACAAGACAATGTGGCTTAAAAGCAGTAGAATATAAGATGTTACAGTAAACACCAACGTTAGTAATCGTATTTTACTGGTAAACCATTGTTTTTGTTATTTCTGTAAATTATCTTGAGAGGAAATATGGCACTGTGAAATAGGTAATATTATGCAACACATATTGCAACGAACGCTGATGGTGCTGGGTGTATGCCTCTTTCACTAAGACCGCGCATGATTGGATACTCAACACCACAACAACATGCAGCCTCCACGTTGCATGTGAAGCAGATACCGAAGTGAAAGTCACTACCTTGCAGAAGTAGACAATCTCTACGCAAAGAGCATAGTTTCATAAGAGCGTCTCCTAACAATCCAAAAGCTTTTTAATGATGGTTGAGTTGACCTTAGCATGCCGCCCACACAAATGACTCATTTACTGCACAATTTCTACACCATTTCTTTTAGGTTTCGTTTATTGAGAAGGTGAAGTTTTCAATCATTCCACCGTGCTGGACCTTTGCGAGGAGTACTGAGGAGGTCAGGAGAGTCACACTATAATGTTTGACTACTCCAAACGAAATACCACCAAAAGAAAAGTCCTGAGTCAATACAGTGCAAATTCCCCCGATGAATACACATTAAACCAATCCCCGTGTGTTAGCATTTCAGTCGTCCACAGACCATTACCCACAGTTGTAATTATACCACATATTCCATATATTACTTTGAATGAAAGAATGCCAATTACAATCCTTTTACTCTGGCTCTAACAACTCACAGTGTGCTGGCTGATGCCTCCATAAAAGTCAGTGATTAAATTACTCAGGGGAAAGCACTCACATTTTATATGACAACCCCTGACGCATCCCTCAGCCATGAATTCCCCAACCAGCAGCAAATCTTCTGAGAGGCTCTGGCTGTGGACAGTGGGTCCAGATGACAGAGAGAGAGAGAGAGTGAGAGAGAGAGAGAGAGAGAGAGAGAGAGAGAGGGAGGGAATTTATGCTCTCCCATCCAGTTGATACAGGGTTGGTTCGTCTACCACACATATTGTCTCATCTGATAGGAATTAAAGCAACAGACATGTCAGATTTCAACCTACCACATACAAAACTCCGCCGGTGCTCTGTCTGTTGCTGCAGTTGCCAAAACGTAGGGAAACGTAACACACATCATCTTGTAACAGCTGTGCTTGTTGAGTGCTTCTGTCTTGTCTGAGAGTGTAGGGGCTCTCCAGACAAAATCATAACCAAACAATGGTTGCTCAAAACTTACTGAAGCACTGGAATTTCATTGTCTGTTTTATGTAATTTCAACACAAGCAGAGATACCCCTCTGCCAACTGTCCTTCTTTCAGCTAAAGCACAGTGAAAAGCCTAAAATGAATATAACTAAGTCCTCCCACACGTTCCACTGAGGCTGAAAATTCCCTTGTCTGAGACAAGTGTCTGCTGCAGACTGTAGGTGTTGTAGCGCTGATAAAAACTGGACACGGCCACAGCGGGAGACAAGAACGCTGCTCAAGGTACACAAGCGGTGACGGTAGGGGCTTCACATAACGCTCCAACGCGAGCTTATTCGAGAAGTTTATTCATCCTGTCCGTATACAGTAGCCATTTTAGGCATACAGTGTGAAAGCGGGCTCCGCAAACTTCTCGCACATTCCTAAGCAGCCAAATTCAAAAGTTATTCAGTCACAATGGAATGTGAAATGTGAGTTCTGGGAAGACGGGGGCCGGACAGACACAGAGGCCCTTCTGATGAGGAGAGAAACCTGAAGCTGTCAATCATGTCACTCCTCTGTCAATAGTTGGTTAATCCCCTGGTGAAAGGTGGTAGAAGTGCTGAGCCTATAGGCAGAGAGGAGGTTAAAGGTGAGGTGAATGACAACCCCCAGTATGAGCATATTCCATCATCGCTGCATAGCTGGCTGAAAGGTAAGAGCTCTAATGATCTTATTGTCTCTGTGAAACCAGACGTCTGACTTTTTAATATCACGGCTGTAGCTCTGCTTATGACTGTTTCACTGATTGAAATGATACTGAAGGGAACTGTATTTGTGTGCGTGTGTGTGTGTGTGTGTGTGTGCATATAGCACAAAATATATCTTTTGCCCGAGAGGAGAACTTTGATTCCTCACATGCCATCCTAACATAGCACATGTTCAAGTCTACTGTTTCATGTTGTGCTCATTCTGAGAGGAGACGGAGACTGCTCAGTTTCTGTGACTGTGTGTGGATATAAACAAATAAAAATGAAATGAGGACAGTGAAAACAGTGCAGTCATTTTCAACAAAAATTCATTTCAGCTTATATAAGTCCCATCATCTCCATGACAACAGCTTTATTGGTAACATGGAGACGTATTCGTGTATAACCATAGCAACGTTTTCCAATGTAATTAAGCTGCACCTGTGCACATTATGGATGGAAATAAAAGATTGAAAGCAACTGCTACCACGAGCCATTTGCTGACTAGATATGAGCCTGAAACTGTTAGGTGATGATTTACACAACAAATACATATGCTCACTGATGAATGAAATTAATCATCATATTGGTAGAAGATTAATTAGCCGAAGAATATCTTATCAGCGATCAACTAAATCTTCATCTTTTTAATGTCATTTTTGTAGTGTTAAAATCTAAAGATGGATTATAAAGCAGGGTCAAAGGCAGAGGCAAACAGATGGACCTGGCAAGGATATGAAGTGAAGAAAAAGGCTAAAACTTGATTTTTTGCTCACAACAAACCCCTAACCCTCGCTCAACTATTCTGCACAATCCATTTTTCATGTCTGGAAACATGAAACTTTTACTATTATTCCACTCCATATTGGTGATGATAAAACCCAGACGTATTATCATGTTGATGCAGCATTACAGAGAAACAAAATAAATCAGTTCCAGAACCTGTGTTAAAAATACCATCAAAAACACAGCTCAGTTGTGAACTTTTCCCTCTTTTGTTTACGATGGGGATGTAAACTGAACATTATTTGTGGCGAGGGTATAAGTTGAGATGTATACAAGGAATATTTGATCAGAACCAATAGTAACACTTATAACACGTGGTGACGCCCGGCTTCTTTCTGACACTCTGGCTGCTCTGTTGAATAATTGCAGAATGTTATGCCAGCTCTGTCAATACAATTTCTCACAGAATAACAGCCGTGTGCCTATGAATATTTATGGTTAATACAGCTATTTGTGATAAATATTTGATGCTACTTTATTCATGCAGCTGGTTATATGGAATAGAGGTCCAAAAGACTGAGCAGTGCTCCATTCATTCACAGTCTCAGCTTTTTAGTTTAACATGGAAAAAAAGAAGAAGTTATATTTATCGAAATAGCGAACATCCAGTCTGGCTTACCATAATGCTTCTCCTGTTCAATTTTAGTGAAGCTTCTGAATGAATGGCAGTGATATCATACATCATGTACATTGCATTAGCATAAGTATTATCTTAATGTCCTGTAATGAATCATAACAGATGATGATGGCTGGTGGTGTCTGGGTGGGGAATTCACTGTGTTCGATTACATGCAGATGGTTGGGTGCTGCCAAACTTCTCCCTCTGAGGGCAAGAACATGTGAGTTGATTCATCTTGGTCCAAGGTGTGAAGAATATCCAGTAAACAGCATATGTGTTGGGGCAGTAATTTAAAGTTGTTACGACATTGTTGCCTTCATTTAAGGTGTGTTAAAAAATAATAAAACATAAAAAAATCAAACTTTTTGCCCACATAATTTTTTGATGTGAGGGTAAGTATGTGAGAGCAGCAATTGGAAAAAAAAAAAAAAAATAAATAAAAA
>OMLB01019014.1:30282-52515 GCA_900302555.1 Myripristis jacobus
TAGTACATATACCATCTTTTTTCTATCCACTACAAAAGCAAACTAGGCAAGGACTAAAATAATGGCCTTCAGACTTTAAAACTACATGTCGTACAACTTCAAATAGTGATGGAGCCTATTCTTTACATAGTCTTTAGGATGAATTTGGCATTGTACAAAAGGGGTGATGTTTTTTAAATTTATTTTGAATTCAACATTTAGATTCAACAGGAAAATAGTCCATTCAACATTTATTATTCTACACCCCATCATGTACAGAGCACACAATAAATATGAGATGGTATAACGATGCCTTCAAGTATTCCTCATAAGGTCCTACCTCTGAGATGGGAGGTTGTCTATATGAATTATATGTAAATAAATTTGACTGGCATGCATTCAAGAGGTTTTGGTTGAAAGTAATTTTTTTTTTAGTTTGCTGAGCTAGTGGCACAGAGATGATATGCAATACAGAGGAAAGAGGAGAAAATGCGAGTTAATCATGTATCTGATGTTTTAATTAGTTCATTAGCTGTGTGACATGCGTGGCAACTGAACTCAAACAGAAACATACAATACTGCTGATTATATAAATAGAACGCCACACATGACATGTAATTTATGCATCATTCCTGACTTCAGTTGCATGGCTTCTCTGCTGTTTGCTTCTTAAATGTCATATCTCAACGCAAGTATCAGAGAAAAAATCCCATTATTACAGCCCATCATAATGTTTCCAGGTTATACTTGTGACAATATTTACAGCAGAAGGTGTCACTATAGAAGTCAGTAGCGATGTTAATTGCCTGCACAATATTTAATATTAACAGAGGTGACACTCTGATGTTAGTTTCAGTCCAACTGAATAAATAAATACTTTTATAGAATGTGGTTGCATGGAAATAAAGAGACTACATGTTTTTTAAAATATGAGAAAGTGTTAGATCATTTGAGGCAACCTGTTACCAGCCACAATTATGCTTTCTTTTTCACCTCTCTATTGACACTTCTCTCCAAATATCTTTACAATCCAATAATCAGCAAAACCCTGTGTATTATTATCAAGGTTATAGGCAAGGGACAAGACAAAGAGTTGTTGCAATAATGCTGAGTAACCAGTGGCTCCTCTGATCCCATTCAGAGATCGACATTAAGTTATTAGCTTTGGCGAGGTGTTTAGTGCCAGACAGCTCTGGTGCTACTATCTGATAAGTGCCCGGCCATTACCACTTTGTGCCCATATTCTTCAAGGCACTTCTCACAGTTGCTGCACACAGTAGCTGTGTTTATTACTGGATATATCTGGAGTAGGTCTCTCAAGTGCACGTACACCATTGTGACTCAGACATTTGAAAGGATATCAAATGTAAAGTGTCAAAGTTCAGGAAGCTATGAAATTAAATGGAATGTATAGAAAGCATTTGGCATTATTTTGATGTCAGAATATAGTTTACTGTCACAGATAGGAGAGAGAATGTTTGTAAAATTTATAATCTTGTAAAAAAATCTGACTTTGTGATTCCTGAAAGTGAATGACAGGACTTTGATGCCGTATGTCAGGATTTGTGCAGACGTACCATACCTCAATGGGATTCTTCTCTTTTCATACATGTTCTAGGCGTTTTAATAAACTTAATGGATTTGGATCAGACTTGTGCCATGAGACACGGGTTTGAAAGCAATGTTTTTACAGATATTTTCAAGCCAAAATGAAATTAAAGACCAAGTTCAAATTTAATTTCAAAGCAATCCAATCAAAAAATATCAATGTTTAACTCAATTCGAGATGGTCTGCAATCTATTTTCCAAGAGACAGAATTACATGGGCAATGTATCTATCTCCTCACTGCCCATTTTCCCATGTTTCTAAACATGTAGACTGGGAACGTATTAAAAATAGCTGATTTTCACTTTAAAACACAGTATTAAAATTTATATTAAATATTAATAAAACTAAATCGGAGATTACGTTTTCTACAAGCATCAGGTAAATGCACAGAATGTATTAAGTAGTTATTTTCTGCCAGTGAGAGTGAATAGATTGTATGTTTGTGCAGGGTAATTAGCGGATGCATGTTTCAGCAATGGTGTGATTGGCAGCTGAATGATCAAGTCCCTTTTCAGAAGACATTTGCGCAATAAAATGAAGACTTAATCACAGAGAATGGAAATCATTTGCAAAGTGTTTTTTTTTTTTTGAGCAGTTTCATGCTAACAAAATAAAAATAACAGGACAGACAGATAAAAACAGGAACCACTCAGGAAGTCAAACAGATGTGATAGAGTTCCAGCCATAACAGCTGCTACATGAGCATGATTCACAAAAAGGGCCAATATTTTGCAGAGCATCTCGGATTCAGCTGCAGTGTATCTGCCATGTCTACACATTCAAATAACCTCTGGAAGCAGCACGGGTATCTGCCTGATAGGTATTACAGTATTTGCCTATGTCTGCTGTGTGAGACTTCAGCACCCTCCCCCACCATGCCGCTGACCTTTCATATTTAATATACCATGTTGGCTAAAGGTCACCATTGTTTTGGCTTCTCTCCACTGGTTTTGTTGTGCGATTGGAAATGCCCTGAGAGTCCTCCATATATAAATATTTCCTTGTTGCTGTCAGTAACATGCAAAGGGCGAGTAATCGTGACAAAGTTTGGTATTAAGGTTGTTTTTTTTTTTTAAACTATTATTATTTCTGTTTTTTAATCACGTACAGGTGATGGGCGTACACCAGAGCAGGGAGCGTGATGATGTTATGAATTTCTCCTCTCGCTAATTTCCACTGCTGCTACTCAGCCATGATCAGCATTGTGCTTTTGTGGCATATAGTGTAGGACAGGCAAAGCGTGAAATTGGTATAAGACCTTATGTATATCATGTGTCATGAATTGCACAAAAAAAAAGAAGAAATCAAATCCTTAAAAAAATTGTTATCAGTGAGAGCACCACCTGTTCAAAGCACTAAATTATCGAGATATAAATATATATTTTTTTCCTTTCAAGCAGAGATTTGATATCACTAATGTATGTTTCTCAGGCCTTACTTGCAGTAGAAAGTTCAGAGGCGATGGATTTTCTCAGATTAGATTTACCAATCACTCAGAGTGCCTATGACCGCAGCAGCTCCTGGCTCCCTGTGACAGGTGCAGAAACCCAAAGAGTCTCTTTGAAAACGCAATACCTCATTGCCTGTACCATGCACATTATTACATTACAGGGAGACTTTACAGTAGCGGGTAAGATAGGTTTATCCCTCCTTGGTCAGTATATAGTAGAGTGACTGGATGTATCACAGAAGATACAAAAGGCCCCACTACTGGAAAAATTGTCATAGTTTCGACCTTCAACATATTTTACTCAAATGAAAATTCATTTAGACTTTTGTCTCTTCGCTTTGTCTTTCACTCTCATCATCTCCTCCTCTGGTGGCTCTGTTTTAAGACTGCTATGTAAAAAAGACCTCAGTTAAGCTTCAACCGCCCCATCCCAATAAGATGGGAAACATTAATCAATTAGGTCAGCCCTTAAAGGATGTGAAGGAGACGAAGCGCCCCTCTCTCTGAAAATGAAATGCCACAGACTTTTAAATCCAGTCAAAGGGCATTTTTCCCCAATCTTGCTCTCTTCTTTTCCCCCCCCTCCCTTCATTCCCCACTCCCTGCTTCATTCATCTTCGCTCCCATCCCCCTCTCATTGCTCATGTGCAACACAAGTAGAGGGGTTGGAGAATGTGAGGATGATGAAGAGAAGGGTTTATTTGGGATTGGGATGGGAGAATGAGGAGATGAGGGGGCTGTAAAAAGATGAGTTAAACTCGTATTTCTTAAGCACCATAATATGTTTTAAAAACACCGCTTTTCACTCAAGTTCAGGTTTAGTTCAAGTTTATTGTCTAAACAGAACACCACGTTTGCTTTTTTTCAGTTCAACTCTATGACAATGTGATATAAATTATTATTTTGCATATCATTATGAAATCAAGATTTTTCACTGTAGCAAGTATTTGACTGATTTGCATCCCTTTTATTTGTGATTCACCAGCTGTTTTAATGTGATGCCCAGTCCTTCAACCAACAATATATATAATATAACAGAATGTCACATCCGTACATGAATAGTGAATATTGTATGAGGTCATTCGCAAGTGGTGGAAGTGCAACAGCAGCTAATTACTAGTATGGAACAGGGTCACGCAGAGGGTGGAGCGGACTCCATGAATGGCAGTTGTTTCAATGGCCGATTGTCCAAAGGAACAAGAGACAACATAGTCTCATTATTGAAGGTCAGTAGCTAGAAAAGGTTAGCAAAGGTTCACCATTGAACAGCCCTTTGTGGTGCCCCTGCCACAGCCTCACACAGAATTTATTCACACAAGCTTTGATACAAAACTCAACCGTGCTTTGGTAAAGAGAAGTGCAAATTCTGCGAAACATTCTTTGGCCCGTGGTTGCTGCATTCTGGAAGCATTTCATGTTCACTTTATTTGCACCCGTGGAGAATTTGAATTTCAATAGGTGCTAAGTCAGGAAATGTGATGAGTCTTGCATCAAAGTTACTGTATATTCATTAGTTTTAATGCTCTCGGTGGTCATTTGAAATGTCTACAGTTGCTGTGTACAGGCTTGACAATGGACTTACATACTTGCCAAAGGCAGAAACAATAAAAAATATGAAAATACGGGCTTAAAGCAAATAAAACCCATGTTTACAGGAAGTCAGCAGCTCTTGGCTGTGCATTACAACATCCAGACAAGAATAGTGGGCTTTGTGAGACTCTGGACACAGAGGCAGAGTCTTGGTCAGTGTGAAGCGACTTGCTGTGTCCAGCTGCTGCCTCTGGGCCTGTTGCACTCCTCGGTTAAACCACAAATACATTATCCAACCAAACGCTCTCTGCTTTTTGTTCACCTGCTCTGTGTCATCATTCCCATTGTTCCTATTCACAATACTTTCTTTGGGTCCCATTAAAATTAATTCCCCCGTCTTACAGATTTATAATAATGGAATTATTGAGCAGAATAATAGAAATCATTTAACTTTGTTGAGGAGAAGCTAACTTGTGCTGGGCTGAGTAGTATATTTACGCAGTGGGAATCAGGCTGAGATGTGAAGGTGAAAAATTATGTACCTAGCTACCTGTATGATACAGCTCAAATTGACATAAAGTGGAATGCAATGTATTAAAAACCAAAGTCAAAGTCACAGCCAAAGTCAAATGCATTTATAAAGCATTTTAACAAGCTGGCCTGTCACAAAGTGCCTTACTGAAAACAAATGACACAAATCAAGGCAAAGATGAGTCTTTTAAACATAATCAGGTACCTGTTTTTCCCCCACAAAATATTTATAAAATCACTTTGCCCTTCCGTGTAGCCTAATTTTGCACTGATGACATCTAAAGCAGTGTTCTTTCGGAGAGAAGACCACTTAAAACTCAGAGATTGTTGCAGCTGCCTCTCTGTAATATTGCAAAAACAGTGTTTTTCTGTCAAGATTATGGTCATTAATGAGTCATTTCTTGGGTTAATGGACCTTTTGAACTATTTCCTGTTTACCATTGCTTTGCTGTTTGCTGTATTCAGAACAGCCATATAAGGAACTGCTACCAGCTGACTGAGGCAATGCTGCTACAATGTTTACATTAGCTCTAGATTAAATCAGGGAGAAAAGTAATGACGTTTAAGACTTGAAAATCTAGTCAAAATTGAGCAAAATCACTGCAACATTCATATTAAGATTAACATGTTATGCTTGAACACAGAGAACTTGACCTCCACAAGGTACAGCAGGAACTATCTCTCCTGCTTTTTGGACCTGAACATGTTGGGCTGTATTATAAGAGAATTAGACATGAATATTTTACACAAAATGACCAAAGATGAAAGTCCTGTGGTTTCTGACAAACCTGCACCTTGACAGCTTCAGTTCTCATAACTAGTGGGGGAATTGACGGTCTTATTATACTGACATTAAATAACACTTGCATAACCCTTCTTATTTGTTACAGATGAGAGAGTAATGTGTTTCCTCCTGTGTGGAGGACAAATCAGACACTTAAGAAATACTGAATTAGAACACAATAGCTGCTCTCAAACACACAAGATTTGAAGATCATTATGTTTAGAAAGAAAAGAGTTATTTCTCTGGGCTTTTTTAAAAATCACTCTTAAGTGCCAGTCAATGTGTGTTCCTTCGTGTGGAGAAAGGATTGACCACAGTTCACTTAGATACAATAGGAGTGATGTAAGGTGCAGAGTAAAAGGGCATGGAAATATTTTTTCCCTGGTCTTGTATCATCATGTGAAAATGTTAAATTAAAAAAAAAAATTGTTTAATATACTGACATATCTCCAAAAGTGATTGCTTCTATAAAAGAGCAACTTTTTATGAAACATTGTTGAAGTTGTTAACCAGCCAAAGACTTTTATTAGTGAACAGTAACATTTTCAGCGATGAAACCCACAGGTTTTCCATTCCTGAACAGTTACGTCATCGACAAAGTTATAAAAGCAGCACTGCTGACATCTTCTGAACACTCACAAGGTGAAACCCTTAATGGACTATATTGTTTTATATTTTCCTCTCAGTTCCTAATGGCGGCAGGAACTCTTATCAGGGCAATAAAAAGTAATTGTGTTTGTTCCACTAATTACCCTGAGTAGATGAATGTTGGCCTACTTAGAAGGCAGACTCAGGGATTTACATCTGGTGGTGGAAAGACAATGCGCTCAAATATTCTGCATCTTTAGAGTCTGAAGGATGGTACCTTGCCTTCTTTTCCTCTTTTATCACTTTGCCATTTCTACGCTGACTCCCTGCTTTACTCATTCCTCCCCCCTTTGCCAATTCTACCCTATCACTTCTCCACCATCAGCCAAAATCTACCAATTACTTTTTTCCCATTTTGCAAATGTTCTCCACTCCCCCACCCAGATTTTTTTTTTATCACCTTTCTTTCTCTCTCTATGCCATAATTCCCCCTCTGTTAGGCCACTACAGTATGTGATGCAGGGCCACTACACAAGCACTACACATTCCATTCCCATGAAGCCATCGGTAACCCTGTGCCAGATACCCCGTGTATCTTCCCCCTGGTCCGAAGATTGAGAGAGCAAGTGAACAACTGACAGCACTGGAGAGAGAGAGCAAGAGCGACAGAGTGAAAGAGTGACAGAGGGGCTGAGAGGACGCGCAAACCAGACAGACAGGGGCGCAGAGAGACAGAATGAGAAGGAATGGGTATCCTTGTGACAGTTAACCTTATGAGTGTGGAGTCAGGATGGCCTGAGCTGCCAGCCGGTGGCAGACTGCCACAGCAAGCCCGTGGCGCGACCCATCTGTGGCCGGTATTAAACAGGCTCACACCCTGGGGCCCGAGCCACCACGCTGCGTAATAGCTGCACTGACAGAGGCACAGTCCTGAGGGGGCCAACAAGTCACCTACTGGGATGACAACGGCAGCTTGGTTGACACATACACACACTTGCACACACTCGTACATATGTGAGTGTGACTGTGTGTGCAACAAAGGCACACAAACACAAGAGATTGGCAGTCTCTCTCTGGCATGCGTACACAACCTACATACGTGGCTAATACATACATTTGCCCTCATTACAAAAAAGTACTTTTTTCCTACATGTACTAGTGAGCAGACACACACACACACACACACACACACACACACAAACACCCTCCCATTCTTAGAGACAGTGAGATAAACAGTTGGCTGTGAGCAATGTTATTTTCCCTCTCTGCCCCTATTTGAAGGTCTGGTTGCACATTGTTCTGTGTTTACGTCCTGTTGTGCCGGCTGCTGTGCGAATGTGTTGCGTTTGTCCAGAGGTGTGTGATTGTGTTTACGTGTGTGTGTGTGTGTGTGTGTGTGTGTGTGTGTGTGTGTGTGCATATGTCTCTGGGTGTGTGCATGTAGCAGGGTCAGACGTGGAGCACAACAACAATGTCATTGCTGTATTATCTCAGCTAGCATGTCAACACCAGAGGTTATAATGACTCTCATGCAGAAGTCTATCTATTCTCACTGTGTACTCAGCTTCCTACTGACTAGGAGAGCTATGGATTAAAAAGAAATCAAAAATCATGCTATGGCGATTGCAGCCTATCATGGAATTTAATAAAAATATTATATCAGTTATAAGGGTAGGTTTAAGGGAAAAAAATTATTTGTGCTTTCATAAAAAATATAAATTAGTAAATGTGTAACATGTTGGCGGTTGTTGGCCTAATGATGACAACTGCAACAGTTTGCATGTCTTGTTATTTATCACTGCATCTCTGCTTGTAGCATTGCAGTGCATTCAGCAGAATGCAGATCTCTGCCAGGCGTATCTCTCCTTTTCTGAACTAGAGGCTACCCTATGTGCTGAGCAAAACTCTCAAGAAACTCAGTAACCGATTGTACTGTCAAACGCTTTTCAAATTACAGAATTAGTCAGGATCTTGCATGATTCAAGTATAATACAGTGCAGTATAGAAAATATACCCTAAAAAATTCCAAAAGCCTCCCAAGTGTAGCTTGTGTTTTCTGTAGCTAATATCAGTGAATATTATAGCAAACATTTCATAATGTTGACTGACCTTTTCAGAACCGTTTCCTAACCTTAATCAAGTAGTTTTGGTTTTAATGAAGCAAACAGAGCAAATAAAAGTGGCTAAAGTAGCTAAAAGTAGCTCGGACTCTTCATGCTTGAACATTAACAGGCTCCACCACATTGGCCATAAGTCTAAATGTTGATATGCAACATATTTTTGGTTCAGAAATGCTGAAGTTTCAACATATTTGTTGGTTTCCCAGAGATATGAAAGGGTAAAATTGTATTCTCACAGCTGGGTTGTACACATACAACCAAACATGTGATCTCTTCGAGGCTACTGCCTGGCGGAGATTAATATACAAAATATACTGTTTTGTTTTGTGCAGTTTCTCTAAGCGAATAACACTGATTCTTGGCTTTGCCATTTTGAATATTTAGGACAGTTTGGTCTGTATTAGTGGACATTCATCACTGTCTACCAAAGCCAGAAACAAGGCAGAGAGGTATGCCTTGCCTCAGTCTGTGACTTCATACAGACAGAAAAGGAAAATGTAACTAAGAGAACCTGAGGTGGTTTACAAGCAAGTGCTTTTCCTTGTCCTGAATTAATAAGCCCACTACTGTATAATACAAAGTTCATTAGGATGTTAAAATGGACACACATATTGTGTGAATCGACAACAGACAGTCTCTCTCTCACTGTCAGCAGAACAGCTCCAGGCTTTGCAGTCGATCAGTACAAGAATAAAACCTTGGTTCTCTCATGTTCAGCTTTGAGGGGCAATTTTTTTGTGGTCGTAAATACTGGTGGTGCTATACTAGCCTAAGAATATGAAATTTTCACTATGCTATAGAAAACCCTCAGATGTGAGCATTACACATGACGTGACGTTGAGTTGGATCTAAAGAGCAACCCATTTGCTAATGCATGGCAATGAAGACTTACAGAAATCTGGATTGACAGCTCCAGCACCTTGAGTCCAATCTAGCCTGACACTGGTACTACCGAGTCTACACTAAATGCATAGCTGTGATCCAGAAATGAATTTCAATGAGTTAAAAAAGGGGAATTAGAAAATGTTATGCACATTAAAAACCAGGCCCAATGCTGCTGCCATACCTTTTGTTGTTATGAGAATAAAATACACTGACAATAATTTAAATATATTTTTGAAATCTAGAGAGGGATAACAGCTGTGCAAGAATCCTAGGATCATTTGTAAGAGCTTATTAATTTCCCTCAATTATTTGCTCAGCCAAGTGCATGACCTTCATACTCTCAGCTTGTGCCGCATTACATTGTAGCAGATGTTCATCCAGTTATAATACACACACCCAGGGAATCAGTGGTAAATAACACAGCAGGAAAACTATGGCCTCCAAGTGGCGATCACCTTAACGCATACAATGGGCGTACTAAAAAAAATGCATGGCATTTTTAGAAATATATAAATTTATATTTTAACATTAATAGTTTCTATATTAAAAGACACATAGAGATTATGATGCATACTCTGAATTTACAACATAAATATGCACTTCATCATAAAAAAACAAACAAACAAAAAAAAAAACAACATCTGCCATGAGGTGGTTTAGAGTACTTTAGAGTACATTTAGAATACTTTTCTGTATTTTTACAGTACATTAAACATGGGTGGTCCCGGTGGGAACTCAGCCACCAACCGTGAGACTTACAGGACCACGAAAAACTTAATTAACTCTATTCCGCAAATGACAAGGTGGCTGAGCTGAGTTGAGGTGCCTTCTACCCTCCATACTCCTCTTAAAGCCCACCAAAACTTCTCTCTGCAGTTTCTCCTCTGGCCGGTAGAGGTCGCAGCATAGCAGTCAGAGTGCACGGGAACGCATGGATGGACAAGCGCTTCCACATGACAAAGCCACAGCGCGTCTGGAAAATAGAAACAGAGAAGGGGCGTTTTGGGAGAAAACACCTCGAAGAGCAACTCTGCATCTTCACCTGCAATTCTGTCGTTTTCGGTCGCTGCTAAACAACCAGCCAGCGGTTACTGCTTTTATTTTCCGAGATACAATTACTGAGCTGAGCCGCTTCTCTCTCTCTCTCTCCCTCTCTCCAAGTGAACTTTGGTGCTAATAGTGAGGTTACATCGTATCAGAGCATCATTGTGCTGAATACCCACAAAGTGCTGAAGTGCAGAACGGATGTGAAGAGAGAAGGATTGGAGAGATTCAACCCTGTTTTTTTTTTTTCTTTCTTTCACTCTGTTACTTTTTGTTCGGTTAACAATACACTAAAACAGAGAGAGAGAGAGAGAGAGAGAGAGAGAGAGAGAGAGAGAGTTTTTTGGAGCTGCGTTTTCATGCCGTCATTCTTGCGGACTGTGAGATGGACGTGAGATTTTATCCAGCTCCCCCTTCAAGTGTGGGCTCATGTACATTACCAACTGACTCCAGTTTGGACTATTACCACTCCAACAAGGTAAATATTTAACGCTAGTCTATCTGATGTGCAGTCCTCAGTGTGTTGCATGCGCAAAAGTATATTGGTCACACATGGTGGCCTGTATGTATATTTATGCTCATGCACAATGAGAGTGTAATACGGACAAGGAAGACTAACAGTGACAAGTGCTGCACTTGCAGCTCAGAACAAATAGGAGCTGAATGGATAGAGTCCAAGCTCCAGTGTTGAGTCATTCATTGAACTTTGTTGCATTTCTGCTCTGCTTAGTGTCAAACTGTGCGGCGGAGGCAGACATGCCAACTAACTTAAGTACTTTTCCCTGTTTTACTCCTTTAATTGGTAGTTATCTGGAAAGTGTTAAGTGCGTTGTGCTTCTCCGGTGTCCAGAGTAGGTGCGCACGAAAAGCTGCTCTGTCCAGCGCACTGGAAACACCGGCGCATTGCTTTCTCCACATTTTATTTTCAGCAAACCGGTTGAAAGCACATGTCTCGTTTGAAATCGAAAAATGTAGACCTGGAAATTATTCCCTGCGTAATTTTTACTTTTCCGTCCTCAGCACGAAAATAAAAGGCACGGGCTGTAACTTCATCTCCGCGCAGGTCAGGGAACAATCAATAAGCAATTATCAGATTAAGATTGCATCTGGATGTACTAGTCATAGAATGGAAGCATGTAAAACCCAGTGCCCTGTAAGTGACCACTCATTTGCACATTTCTGTCTCCTGCGTCTCATTGCCTGATGAAACTGTTTTGCCTAAAGAGCAACGTTCCTAGAAGCTTATTTTTCCGCTTTTCTACCATATTGCAAATATATAGGCCTATAAAATATTTACGCATACATCTAATTTTGCCGATTGTAGGCCGGGGCTCTTTTGGGAATTAATTACTCACCAGGTGACTTGTAGAAAAATAAGCGCAGTTATTAAACTATAGGGAATGAAATGTTGAAAGAAAAAACTTTTTTTTAAAAAATTTTTTATATTATAAGTCCGTGTTTTTTAATGTCATAAATACTTATGAGAAGTTCAGATGATATTTTTCAGATCTCCGAACATTTGTACTTACAATTTGCAGTGCGCACAGGTAGGATACACGCAATGTGCGCCACATCATTATCCAGTATCGCCTCTGTCTTCAAGTTCTGCAAGACAGCCGTACTCCTAGTTAGACGTTAATTTATAGTGCCCTTAATTATGCTGGTTAAATGCCACACTGTCGATTTGACTTTTAAAGTCTGTGGTCATTCACAATACACTTGTCTCTTTCCTGTACTGATAAAGATTTTACTCTCTGACAAATGGCAAACCAGCCTGGATAGGTGCACATTACAGCTCTGCAGAAACAAGGCTGTAGTTGCTCCTGTGGTCAAGGTAAAACTTGTGTAAACATTTTGTCAGTACACACCAGGCAGGGCTATAAGTAGGCATGCTCTCAGCAGCCATCCAAATGGGTTTGCTTTGCTTAGCACCTGGAGAAAAGCCAGCAGGCGATTAACATTTGGAGATGACAAAGTGAAACAGTATAGCACAGGACAATATGTGAGTTGTTAACCCACTCGATTCACATAGACAAGTGCACACCTGTATGTATGCACACACTCGGGCAAGCATGCGCACACACACACACATACATACTGTACATAGATGTGCGTGTGCATGTGTGTTACTGTACATGTGAGGACTTTCCATCTACTCTTAAGTACCTTGAAAAAATTTGAATTGGCAAAATGTCCTAACGTTTGTGGGTTTTCCTGGACATTTGCTCCCCACAAGCATCAACATAAAAGTGGACATGCACACACACACACACACTCCCAGTAGCTGAAGATGTTGATTTAAGATCATAGTGAGACGTGGCTTTCTCTGACTAAGGCCATGGTCTTTTAGTATATACACTTGCCATCATGATTCATTGAGCTCCTCTTTACATAGAGGTTCTTGGCCCAGCCTGGTAAGAAGCAGGGTTGGCTTTCAAGGACAGAATCATATAACATTGTCATTACTAAAGTAACGTGCGTGTCTGAGACGTAAAGGTACACGTTATCTATGCTGAGCTGCAGCCACTACACCTTATTTAACAGCTGGCTAATGAAACAGGCGCTGTAAATGACATTTTGGCAATAGGTCATTTTTACGGCAGTCTCATTTTAAGAGGCGGTTGAGGTTAGTTGTACAGGTCGACCCCCTGGGTTAGCACTGTTGTAGCAGAGCCAGTGGTTCAAGGCCGCATCACCTGCATGTCTCATTTTGGCAACATTAGGCCACATTCATGTAGATTAAAAAAAAAAAAATCTTTGACATTTTTTTCTGGATTTTATTGCATTTCAGCAATTATTAGATTAGGCTATGAAAGGGCTCAAACCTCATAAAGAGCCCATCTGGAGGGTGTTACTTCTCCATCATCTCCTCTTTAAACAGCGCAGACTATAGATACATTGTGTGATTAATCTGATTATGTATTTTTGTACCCTGTTACATATCAACCAGGAAGTGGGTGTAATAAGTGGGACAGTCCATATCACTTCCTGTGCTGGGGCTGTCTGCTTAAAAAAAAGGTCTAATGCTTACTGTGAGGCCTTGTGAGAGTGTGAAGCTGTGAAGCTCATGCTTGTGTGTTTTTGTGATGGGCACTTTTATCCATGTGTATCTGTGTTGATGTGTGTGTGTATATATGTGCATGCATTGTACTTGGACATGTGTGCATATGCTCCCTGAAGGGGTTAATAATTGCAGAATGTAAAGAATGTGTAAGCTGACACCAGTTCTGTCTGATTGGACGTATTCAGACTCATCCTGATGTTTGATTGATTGATGCGTGTAAGGAATATGGATTGGCAAGTCATCCAGAGAGCATGAGTCAATATAATGAATCCATGAGTACACTTGACCTTTGGCTCTTGTCAGTGTGTTCATATTTAAAGGGGGAAAAAAAAATCCAAATTAAAACCTTTGTCCTGTTGGAGAGCTGTTGTTGGTGATTGCCCTTGCATTCTTAGATTCATTTTATTATTTGCTGGTATTTATTTATTGATGTATTGATTTAGACTCAACTGACAAATAATATAGAATAGGCAAGATGTTTGAGTCTGCATGGTTCTCATTGTCAACCCATCCCTTGTTGGTTACTAATACATTATAAGCTTACA
The DNA here is from genome assembly GCA_900302555.1 of Myripristis jacobus. Classification (NCBI taxonomy): domain Eukaryota; kingdom Metazoa; phylum Chordata; class Actinopteri; order Holocentriformes; family Holocentridae; genus Myripristis; species Myripristis jacobus. Next base: position 44,412 of record OMLB01019014.1, read on the forward strand.
AGCTTACTTAATGCTTTTGGTAAATTGGAAAAAGTCCACCTTAAAATGCTTGATATGTCTGCATATGCAAGATGGTGACTTGAAAAAAAAAAAAAAACGTTCTCACTTCACACCCAATGTTGACAATGTGATGTCACATCTAGATATTAAAAGAGGCCACAGTGGAGTTTACAGTAATAGGAGAGAAAAAAATATTCACAACACATCTGTGGTAAAAGTCCCTCAAGATCAATAAAAGTCCCTCAAGATCAAAGGGTGAGGGCTTGTTTCTAGACTCACCGTTTTGCACCAGCGTTCAACAATCATACAAATCCATCACAGATAAGGAAGAGATACAAGGTTCTCCACTGCCAGTGGCCTCAGTAGAACAGGATTCAACATGGCTACAAGACATTTTGTGTTTTGAGTAAAGGGTGCTTTTTTTTTGACTGAAACTCTTGCCTCTTTCTGTAACTAACACCATACACCGGTGTCTGCGTGCAGCAAGTCCAGTCTCTTGGTTATGCTGAAAGTCATTCTGGGAACTGTAGGAAATTATAAACTGAAGAAAAGTAGATGTTAATATCACTTACTGATAATATGTAACTGCATGAGTGTCTGAAGTTTTTTTTGTTTGTTTTTTTAATGCCAGTTGGAGTTGCTTGGACCTTTAATACTGCAATTAGTCAAGAAACATCAGCAACATAATGTAATGATCACTGAAGGAATCAAAAAGTTCATTCACTGAAAATCACTATATGCTTCAATCTCCTCTATTGAATCAGAATCAGATTCATGACCAAGACATAAAATGATAAGAAGATTATGCCCGACAGAAAGTGGCATAATGCTTGTTTACACATCCGTGAGAACTAATTACACAACGAAACAAGCCGCATCATCAACGTTTCAGAACAATGCAAAGAACAACACAAGACACAAGAATCGATTCGTGTTGCGGTATCAACCCCACAGCTCTGTGATCTTCTCGACTCCGTGCAACTTGCATTGTCCTGCACTTGCACAATCACCGTGAGTCATCTTTACTTTCGCCCAAGATTTCTCCTAATCTTTTTGAAGCCTCTCTGTATCTTTCCTCGATGAGTGGGAGGCTTGTTTGTTCAGCGTACACTCGGCTGTGTATACCAGCGCTAAAGGCCACTTCTTCGCAAATGCCTGTTTTAGCGGGAGACTATTTGTCAAATGCATTATGACTTGTGCATACCCCCGGGCAGAATCACTCCGGTGAAATGAAGTCGGATACATTACTGTAGCTGTTCCACTTTCTCCTCATCCCTCTTCCTTCTAACAGCACTGCGCCCCAAAGAGAGACTCTCTTGTAATTATACTGTAGTTATACTGTAGGTTTATAATCCAATGGTTTACAGATGTTATTCTGTACATAGTTGCAGTCTGTTCCAAGTTGCGTTATTTATAAATGTGGAGGCTGTTTTCACTGTAGTGCACAGCAAACACTATTACTGATACACAATTTTGCAATGCAAGTGCTTACTGATTCATGGAAAATGTAATATCACACTCAAAACATTAATATAGTGAGAGTGAGTGTTTGGTGGAGGACTATGTGTGTGTGTGCAATGCATATGTAATTGCTAATATACCTTGAGGCAAGATCTATGAGACATGATTTAATGATATAACCATCGGTTATACATTATTCCAGCAATCCCCATATGTGCCATACTTTGTAATGGTTTATTGTACATCTTTATATGAGAATGAGTAATAGCAGCTGACATCTCTTCTCCTAAAGAGCAATGAGGCTGGTTTCTGCAGAGCACGTACCTCCCCTTTTCAAGTGGTCCATTCCATTTCCACCACTATCCAAATCACTGTATTAGTCATGGGATACTTCAAAGTATGGACAGGGTGGTGAAAATATTTTCCATGTTGAATTCTCAGAATGTGTTTTTTTTCTTTCTCTTCAAAACATGACCTTAATAGAAATAGAAAAAGAACAGTTATTCCAGCTATACCTCATTCTGTACACACAGAGAAGTTAATTACATGGAGGGAAGCGTTCTTGGGTCGACAGCGTGGACTTGGGGTTTTTCATTGTGCCCATTCATAACATTCTGCTGACTGGCCAGTCCGGGTTGCAATATCCCAGCCGTTCTCACTGGGAAAATGTTAACCCATGCTTGCCTCAAATGCACCAGAGAATAACATAGATTCTGTAGGTAGGCAGGGAGGCTGCGATGCTGTTTGTGCACAGCTTGAGTCAATGATCTCGCAGCAAAAAAAAAAAAAATAGATAAAGTGATTTGAAGTTGCAGAAATAACAATCGCAGTATTCAAAACAAAAAAAAAATATTATGGAGTGTATATTTCGATGTTGGTGCAGCCACTTCCTGGCACTAATCAAGTCTCTCTCTCTCTCTCTCTCTCTCTCTATCGCTCTCTTCCTCTCTCTCTCTCTCTCTCTCTCTCTCTCTCCCTCTCTCTGCCTCTCTCTAACTTTTTCTCTCATTTACCTCCCCGGCAGCAATGTCAAAAGGTTATGGAGGGAAGCCGGATCGCCTGGGGCTGATTGTGTCTTTGAGTTAATGATAAGTAGCTACAGCGCTATTCTCTGGGGCAGCGGGGCTGAGATTGTGTTCTGTGCATAGACTGTTACAGTAGGAGAAAACTGCCCTATTTCTTGCTTTAAAAAAAAAAAAAAAAATACTAGAAGGAATCGAGAACTGCGCTGCGATCATTTCTCATTCAAATGAGAGGAGTTAATTTTGAATAGGTGAGTTACTTACAGTACACAGCTTCTTTTGTGTCTTATTATTTATTGATGTTGACAAAGGTTGGGTAGATGTACCACAATGCGCTGACCTCTCAGTTACACCATGTTGGTGTGGTCACATCAGTGGCAGTTTCCACGCTGTCCTACAGATACTTTTACATGGAGCGGAGGGACACGGCTCAGAACATTACAGCCAGGAGCTGAGGGATTTACCACGATGGACTTGAGTTTAACCTCCAGGATAGTGAAGGTGACAGACAAAGCCTCAAACAGACTCTGCAGCCCTCCTATTGCTCTGTGTACTTTATACTCTGGACTAGACATGACTCAGAGCTAGTAGAAGGTGTTAAGAGGGTCATAAGTCATCTGTGGCTGAAAATAGATAGAATAGTTTATCCTGCCCGGTTAGGTGCTTAATCACCTAGTTCCATAGGAACAGGCTATTTATGTCCATGATTGAGTGTATAAAATGCCATGGATTCAGTCATGTCAGTGTCTTCAAGTATACCTTTTTGATATATTGCTGTGATGGAATCATTTCTAGACTGGTATCACAATACAGTTTATCAACCGGTAAATCAATTTGTTGTCATAAATCAGCGGTTGGGTTTTAGGATAAGCCTGATAGTAGATTTTCTCAGGCTTTGTAAACTGTACTTAATGTGAAACGCAGCCACATCACAGGATGTCAGAGTAATTCCAAACTTGATGGTGATCCCGAATCAAAACAGCCGACCTCCCCCCGCCGCTGAACTCATGCCCCTCATTTAATCACATTAACCCTAATTATCGCTACTGGCCCTTGAAGCCCAAATACTACAGCCGGGCTTGACTCCTGGCTCCCGTGCGTGTTTCCTCCCTCTGTTTGTGTTAGGGGTAGTGCGATGTGCCAGGCTGTTTTAAACTGACTGTCTGCCCCTCAGGAGGCCTCTGTAGCAACAGCCTCACCTGTCTGTCTCTCTGCATGTCTGTCTGCCTGCCTCCCTGCAGCCCAGTTTTCTAATGCTGTTTTTTTTATTCAGTTCTTGATTGGTTGGGGAATGGGGGTGCTGGAATAGCATTTGAGGGGTTTGCCAGGGTGTTGGGGTGTAAAGCAGAAAGACAGACAGGGAGAGAGAGAGAGAGAGAGAGAGGGAGAGAGGGAAAGAAAGGAGGGCTTAGATAGAGAGAAAGATAGAGAGATTTTTTTAGGGGTACTTTATTTTTTAGCTAGCCATTGAGTCTGTAATGTCACTCAGCGATGTGGAAACCAAAATGAGCCTTGCCACCAGATGTGTTCCAGTCCAGATAGCGACTTGAAAGACAGACGTTTATTGTTTTAGTGCATTTGGTGTGGTTCAAACCCAAACTGCATGAAATGCTGATTGATGGATTTCACTAAAGAATGAACGAGAAAGCGCGCGCGAGAGAGAGTGAGAGAGAGAGAGAGAGAGAGAGGCATCTGCTTCATGCGATTTATTTAACCATTTCCACGCTCAGCCTGGTGATGAGAGGAAGGGGGGGGGGGCTGTATTTCACAGCGCTGCAGTAGCATTTCAGTGCAGGTTCATTTTCTTTCTATCAGCACACCAATGCAGTTTGAAAAATACAAACCTCTCAGGAATGTTTCCCTTTGATATCGCCGGAATATGGCCTTGATGATTCTGTAATGGACATGGTTTATACACAAATGAAGGCAATTGTGTGACTTGCTTTGATAAAGCTAAGTATATTAAAGATAAGTGGAGGTTTATACAGTAACCTTCACATATCATAAAGTTATGCCTTTTGGTGTTATTTTTTGTTTTTTTGTTTTTGTCATAACGACAAGCCAAATCCAATTTTCTTATTCAAGCAGCTCTGACCTTGTATTATACCAGTTTATGTCTTTGCTGCACCAAAGCCAACAACCAAATGTATTGTTGTTGCTGACATTTAGCATCATCCACGTGCATGTGGTTTTGACTGCAGGTCAGGAAGTGCACATCTCAGTCTTTTTTGCAACAGTTTCAGAATCCCTACAGTGTAAGGCACGGCCCTGCTCTTCACACAACAAAACTTAAGATGCTCTTATTATTTTATGCCATAGGTAGCAGTGGTGAGGCATTAATGCAACAAGACAAAGCTTTTTTTGTGTGTTGAAATGCTGCAATTCCTTTAATAATGAAGCTGATCTTCATTAGGGTAATTGCTTCGTTTCATTCATAAACAAAAACACCACAAAGTGATTATTCTGCACGCATGAGATTATGAGTGCAGTTACTGGCCTTGGCAGATTTGTTTAAAGCAGGCTTTGGTACATAAATTAGCGTAATCATTGTATGAGAAAACCATATCAACATTTCAAATAAGCCCAGACGGAGCTCATCATCTCTCGCTTTCACACTCACCACACTGCAAAGATCTCACAGTTCATCCAACAATTTGTTTTTCATATCGCCTCGCTGGGAATGGGTTTTTTTTTATAGCCAATGTTTTGGTGCCATCATGACTTTTTTTTCTTTCTTAAAGGCCCTGCACGAAATGGTGTGAGACTGCCGTTTACCGTACGAGCAGGAAATGAAACACTAAGGAAAGGAAGGGAGAGAGGGAGGCAGGGAGGGGGGAACAAGATTTTGGGGGATCTTGACAGACAGATCAGAATGTGGAAAGTTTGACAGGCATTGGGCTTAGCTGATAGTGGATATCGGCATGTTGGAAGGGACAGTGTTGCTCTCATCGGCAGGTGAGTGTCCCGATAAATAAAACGGGCAGCGCCAAATCACCCAACAAAAAAACATTGATTCAGAATTCACCTGTCAGCTCTCTGTAATGCGCGACATTTGCTCCCATTTTTTTCCAAATATGGAAGAATTATGGTATGAATAGCTTGACTGACAGCTGATGTACAGTAGGCACATCACAAGCTCCTTATAGACATTTCCACAGACTGAGAGGTGCATGTATGGCGTTTGGTTTATTTGTTGGCAAACGCGCTCCAATCCCCGCGCTCCACTTCTGACGGGTGTTTCCTTGGAAAAAGGCGACCCAGTCGGTGCGATCCAACAGATTCCATAGGATAAATGTATATAAAGAAAACAACTGATAAACATAGTGTCAGCACTGTCAAAGAATGCAGCTGTTGGGTGTATTAAGAGAGGTTTGCGAGCCTGGGCAAACATGAACAGTTGTCTTAGCTTCCTGAGGCACGTCCTGTGCAAACAGAACTGGAGATGACTGGTTCCCTCTGCTCTCGGTCCACACTCAGAGACCATGGGCCCACTGAGTACACACACACACACACACACGCACACACACACACATGCACACAAACCTAACCAAACCACATGCGCACACAGAGGGTTCCCTGCTGGAGCTGTGTAGCAATAGCCACCCGATTGCTGTAGTGACTGAAATGAATTGCATGAATGTTTCGCAGCCTCCACAGTGTGAGCCATGGTCCCACTGAACATGTTCAGTTAGCTGGAGTATGATATTCATTTTATAGTCAAGAAAAGTGCGCTTGCTGGGATCATTTGAAAGATAAGAAAGATTTATTTATTTATTTGACACTTTCTAGAGGTTTCACACATTCGGCTGCTTCCTTCTGTAATTCTCACGGTCACTCCAGTGTAAGCCCTGCCCTCTTGATTCAAGAAATAAAATTCCTCTCACACACATGATCGTAAAGTCCCCATTGCTGGGTGACCTAATAATGTGGGTCTGATTTGACCCCAGCATTGAAAATACCCTCAGAATTGTGCATCTTTCACATCGCACCGTGCTATATTTAAGTGCAAATGTGTTCTCCTTTTCCTCCAGAGGAACAGAAAGCAAATTGCTAGAGTATTGTGAAGAAAAATGCAGATCTATATGCAAGCTCCAGTGGCCCCTTATGCTTTGCTTAAAATTTGAATCAAGAGGCACTCACAATGCATTAAGTGCATTTGACAGCAGAGCGTATTTGAATCGTTTGAGTTACTTCGGGATTGTACAGGAAGTTAGTTAGCTAGGGGCCACCAAGGATTGGCCCCCTGCCATATGCCGTTTGTCTCTGCTTGTGTCTGCCAAGTGTGTGTGACTCCCCTCCATATCACTGCAAACCCACAGTCCCTCCAGGCCCTTTTTTGTCTCAGTCTAGTAAACCACCTCTGGCGCTGTTGGTTTTTGTTCATAATATTTTCATTGTAGCTTTGCCTTACTTTCAAGGAATAATTGTCGGCTGTGTATTGATATTGAGTCTCTGCTACCACTGGCCTTTTAAAATCATTTTCACTATTTTGACTCAGTATACTAGCATCAAATGACACTTTGTTATCTTACAGAAGAGCTGCACCGTGTATATAAAACTGGAATGTTGCCCAAGGTATTCTCCTCTTCCCAGCATATCAGCACTTGCTGTTTTCCAGCTATACCCCATTTTTCCCTTAAAGGACCATACCAGTGATTTTGAACGTCTGGCGCATTTACTGCTATTTACCCACATTTTACATTGCAATAAACCCTTTTGGACATCATACGGGGGTACTAAAGATTTCACAACAGATAATCAAAATCCCTTGATTTTTAGATTAAAATTTTTGGTTGAAATACACACCTAATTATGTTCTGTTTCTGTTCTGTTGTTGCCATTCATAAATCACAGAGCTGATTCTCTGTGTAAAGCAAACATTTCTCTGGGGGCTATTTTCCTCCCAAATTCAAGTCATCAAAACACAACAGTGCTGCTGCTTTTAGGAAAACTAATGTAGGCAACTTAATTATGATGATGGAATACTGGTGTGAAGAATGTTTGAAGTCTCTGAAAGTTCATTTTCCTTTCATAGTGGAATAAATGGAAACCAGTGGCTGGATAATAGATAAGAAAAATGATGTCGGAGTTCTAAAATATGAATGCTTACTTTGGTAAAAGATAAGCAGAAACATGAAGTTTATACATTTTGTAGATATTAGGCTAAACATGCAAAATCACTGGTATAGTCCTTTGTAACTACACACACACGCACAATAATGCTGAAGTAATGTGTAAAGCATGATATATTGCTATATGGTTGATGGTATTTATTTTCAGATGTGATACGTTTACTTAAATGCTGTTCCCTTTTGTGTACTGATAGTGGATCTCTGCTGCCCTGGCTGTTTTAGCCCTTAGTTGGGCTTGATTGGTATGTGATATGTTGGTGCAGCTGAAACTGAGTGTATTCACTGTGCAAACACAGCATTGCTGGCACTCCTGGTTTCACTTAATCTTTGACACAAAGGCACTGGCATGTGGCTGGGCTCTCCGACAGATTCAGTGACAGAGGGGCGGTGGGAGGGTGGGGTATGGGTGTATAAATAGTGTGATAATTGCTTAAAAGTTAGCAGATTTAACACATTAAAAAGTGTAAATTTATTTTAACTCCCCCCCCC
>OMLB01019014.1:52535-66980 GCA_900302555.1 Myripristis jacobus
CCCCGCCTTTTCATTCCATATCGATGTGACCCATATTTGGGATTTCAAAACCACTTCAGGCATTGAACATCAGAGTTGCTTATGAGGATCTGATGAAGTGAATTCAGCTTTTTGTGTTCTCTGATCATGTTTTACACAGAAAATGTTGTGCTTTGTTTTACTGTTATGAGAGTTAGCATTAAAAATGGTTTGTGGGAGGAGGTAACTGATGTTATGCCTGACGCTTTGGTCACCTACAGACCTCACTCTGGGGAGCGATGTACATCCGGTAGCTATCCACTCAGCTGCCAGTCTGGCTGTATGATGTATTTGTCCATCCCATAATTACCCACTGGGTAGATGGGAGGACCTCTCTGAGGTTATAGTTTGTCTTAGCAGTTAGAAGAGTCTGGGAGAGTTTAAGCGATTCGCCAATAAGCTCATTTAGAGAACCTTTTGATGTTTCATCAAGGACCGAGACATCAATTGGAAATTTCTTCTCCATCCCCGTTAAGATGGAAGTGGATAAGCAAAGTATGAGAAACATTTTCAGAATGGAAAATATTTCAATTTAGATTTTCCAATTTGTCAAGGGTTATCTGCAGTCATGTTTTTAATTACTGCAACCCTGCCTGTTTGTGCTAAAACATTACCTCTTGGCATCTCAGGCTGTCGTTCACAATGTTTGATATCTTTCAGATGCAGAACCAACGGATACTGATAAGTATCAAATGAAATGTTTTCACATCAAAAGAATTGTTTGTATATTTTTGGACATGGCTTGAGGCGGCAAAAATGAGTCCAAAATGAAAAGCGATGACCTCTCATCAGACTTTGACAGGATTTTGCTGACACCAGTCTTGGGTAATCACCAGGTTTTGGCAGGAGACAGGCACTCGCTCTTCCTAGGTACACACCACCTAATATTCTTTTAATTGACTTCAGAGAAACTGTATCAGGACATGCTGATGAAGTTACAAATTGGCTAAAGCAGCTCATTCTGTGAGCCAGATCTCCTTGTTCCTTTGGTTTGGTTTGTTATACTTTCTGCTGCTTCGCATAATGATGAGGGTGGAAGAGTGGAAGATTTCAATTACTCAGAGAAAGTCAAGGAGGTTGTTGAAGTTTGAGAAATACAACACGGGCTGGTTGCTATGTGGAGATTGCGCCCATTTGGAATGTAATTAAATTGGTTTGGCTGCTTGCCAGGAAAAAAAAAACAAAACATTCCTTTCTTCTCATCTCAAATGAAAATGTATAGAGTGTTTTGCTGAAAAATACCTGGAGGGAACAGTAGGCTGTTGAATTTTTGTAATACAGCTTGCATTGTGCAGTGGAAATGAGTTTTGAGATGAGTTATCCTTTGTGGTTTCCCCTTTGACATTTCAAAGATATGCAGCTTTTGAACCATGGATTTACTGTAATCTATTTTTTCTATTATTGATGTGTGGTTGAGTTATAAACTGTAAATGGGCTTCTCTGCCATTTCCCTGGCTGTACCATATCAGAAACCATGAGGCCATGTTACAGAGAGACTTTATAATAATGTTTATATATAGTCACATGTAAACCCCAGTCTTAGGTCCCGGTCTACATGTGAAACTGCAGATGACTGTCTGTTTGCCATATAGGCGCTGCATGGGAACCTATCATTGGCTGCTTCTCTCCACACAGGAACCAATCCATACTGCCTTGAAGTGATAAAAAATGTAAAGGGCCTCCCCAACCACGTAATTTGAAAGTAATGGCCAAGTGAATTACACATATACACACACACACAAAAAACAAACTTGGATGCTGGTAATAGCATGGGACCACTGCAGTAAGTATAGACATTGAGGAATTACAAAACTTAGACGATGTCTGTGGTGGTGGCTGAAAGTCTGCTGTGTGCTCACATACACATGGGGAATTTTAAGAAGGGACCAGTTCACAGCAATGAAATTAAACCCACCGGCTTGTTTTGTGCAAGGCACCTATAAATAGATTGATAAAACTAGTGAAGGCTTGGAACCAAAGCTGGAATTGTTAATAACATATTTATCATAGTCATTAACCACCGGTAGTAGTTGAGGGTTTGTACTATGACAATAGTGCTGATAGATAGATAATACTGGTAAGATCAGCATCTAGCTATTTCTTCCAAGCCTCGCTATCAACTATTGTATATGAGCCAATATAAACTCTGCAAGAGGCAGCAACACTTGGAGTACTCAAAAACCTGTTATTACTTTCTCCCATTCAGAGGTTGTGAGGTTTTATTTGCAAAGAGGTATATCTTCAAATATATTGATTTTTTTTCAGGTAATATGACCAAAAAAAAAAAAAGAAAATGATACAAGAAGGCTAATGCAGATGTGATATTGTCTTTGAACTTTGGGGTTTTGGATTCATAAAATTCAGATTGCTTGAAACATTACACCCAATAGTCAGTTATTTTTTTTTTCTTTTTTTTTCTTCCAGCAATGTTGCAAATGAACTCTTCATATATAAAGACCAATATGAATTGACATTTTACCACCAACAAAGTCCTGCACAGTGGGATCTTCCTGCTATCTGAATGAACTCAGAGTCATACCAACAAGAAAAGATGAAAAACAGCCCCCAGATGTCAAAAAAAGTACTGCTTACAGTTAAGAGGCTGTTTATAGTTTTACTTGAAGCCTTGTTTTAGGCGGTGACCGGAATAATCAGAGCGTTCTCTGACCAGTAACAATAGTGTGAAAATGACTTTGTAATTGCATTATGAGAAACACAGAGTGATAAAGAAAGAGAGGGAACCAGCAGCCAGCTTCAGAACCATAAATGTGAGCTGTAGGGTCGTGTATTTGTTGTGGGGTGTTATAAAAATCCAAACCCCTGTGATCCACCGTCGCCTGATCTGCAAATGGATCGAGCTGCCCAGCCGAGGCGTTCTTACAAAATCAGCTCGGCATGGCGTTATAATAGCTTTTCCTTGTACATGTCCTGTCAAATCAACTTAGCCTCCTCCGGTGCTATTTTAGTGTTAGTCACACAGTCGTTGATAGAGGAAACTACAAGTCCTGTGTGGCGCTGCGTGTCCCCAGAGAGCACATGGAAATATACTGTCATGTATCCAGCACTGTAATGCCATCATTATGACTTCACAGTTTGAGAAAATGTACTTTGAAAGCAGACCCAGGAAGTGAGTTAGAGATAAAGGTGGCGAGATGATAGCCTAATTGGTGGAGTCTACTGTTGTTGCGCTAATGGTCGTTTGCTATGGGTGCTGCTGCAGCTTACGCGGAGTGTGTGTTGGTGTTTGTGTGTGTGAGTATGTATCTGTGTGTGTGTGTGTGTGTGTGTGCTCGTGCGTCACGGTGGATTTTTATTCAGAGGCCTAATCCAACATGCACATGACAAAGCCTGCTAAGTGAATCAAAAGGCTGTGTATCAGTGGAACCAAGACTTCTCAGTCTCCTCAATGGAGCTGCACAGATAGAGCGAATGGGCACAGGCACATGCCAATACACCTTCAGGGTATAGATTGTGTGCCATAATGCTTTCATGTGCCTCTTCTGCCTATGTCAAACGTAGGCTCACATCTCAATAAGGCGTAGGATTTTGTTTTTTTATTATGTCGCCTTGCTTGTGTGCCTTGCCAGATACATTAATGTGAAAAGATATGTGTGCGCGTGTGCATGTGTGTGTTTGTGTGCATGAACCCAGATTTAGGGATACACTGTTCAGCTGAAAAGGATGTAGAAAAGCCAAGGAGCTGTTTCCCATAGTATAGCAGTTCTTACACTGTGTGTGGAGGAGGATAACGGACCAACATGCAGGCATGTGCATATCCTGTGGTAATAGCAAAGCATCAGAAAAGGCAGTCCTTTGAGTGAATTAAGTAAATTTATTATAATATAAATACCTGTATGTAGGGCTGCAACCAGTGATTATTATTATATTTTTATTGTCAGTTAATCTACCAAATATCTTTTCATTAAAAAAAAAAGCCAAAAATAAAAACAAATGCCCATCACAATTTACCACAGCCCAACTGAAGCCTTCCCAGCAGCCAAAGTAACCCAAACATATTTATTTTATAGTGGCAATAAAGAGAAGAACAAGCAACCCTCAGCATTTGTGAAGGTGAATGACTAATACAACTACTAGATGGGTTAACTGACTAATCGTTTCAGCACTACATGCACGTGTGATGGAGGCCTCTGCGAGTGCCATCCTTTACTGCTGCAAACAACTAAAACTCAAACTACCGACAGAGTGCAAGAGGAGATGGAGAGATAAAGAGATATCTAGAGCAGAAAGTAGAATCAGCGCTCAGAATACAACGACTTTTCTCTGAATCAGGGAAGAATGAAAGATAGCAGTGGATGGCGATGAAGTTGCGTTCCACAGAGCTGCAAGTTCCATTGTACTTCTGTAAAATGCTAACAGGCCTCCTATAGAGAGCAGCAGCCTCTCCAACTCCAGCCTCTGAACTGTCATATCTGGTCAAACTCTAATTTGCTGACTTCAGTTATAGATTGATGTAGAATAGAATAGAACAGAATAGAATAGAATAGTGTGTACACTGCACGATAAACAAAGACTGTGCATGCTGACGTGACACCGGCATGCACTTTCATTCACGGTTACTCACACACCATGCTGTTTGCATTATTGCCGAGCAAACGTTTTCCTTGCTGTGTGTCGTCACTGCAAAACTGACTAGATATGCGAGGGAGTATAGACGCAAGGAGACGGAGGTCACAGCGGCACCACTCGAACTTTTAGTGGAGCTCCCAAGTTCTCTCACATCTCCGTTCTTCTTCATCTTCTTGTCAGTGTGCAGAGACCATCGTCGTCTTAGCAGCGTGAGGTCAGGCCTTGGTGCATCAACTCCAATTTGCAGCTTGATAGTGTACTGTACGCATTTGGATGTCTTCTCTTTCCTGACTCGCCTGCACTGTTAAATGAGATTTTTCTCTCGTCATTCAGGCTCGTTTAGCGCAGTTGGCAGCTGCTGCTGCTAAGCCGCACAAACAAGGCAGGCAACAAAGCGACACAAAGGGTAAACAGGTCTCGAGCAGTGCGCTAAGGTGACGGATGAGCTAATTGAGGATTAACAGTTAATAACTGGAAGAGGTGAAACAAACGCCCACCCCTCCTTTCTGCGACAAAGTCTACCTTGATCTTTCTTTCTTCCTTGTTTATTTCACTCTGTCTCACTCACTTTCCTCATGTGTCATGCCTTTGTTTCTGTCTCTCTCGCTTCTCATCTTGTCTGCCTCACTCGGCTGGATTTTTTCCTCTTTCCCTTCTCCTGCTTGCTTTCTTTTCGCTCTCTGTGGCTGATTCTCATCAGGCTGTATTAGTTGCAAATGCAGAACTAAGTGGCTGTGACAACATTCTCAAATGCTCCAGCTGCCACAGATTTATTGAGTTATTAAAGTAATGTACTGTGATTAAAAATGCTAATTTTCCCTAAATCATATGCCAGCTTACATTTTTTTTCAGTAGCTGATTTAATTACATGGAAAATGAAACAAGGGCCGATGATTCAATCTTCACAGCCAATTGCCTCTCCTTACAAATATGAATTACCTCATGATGCAGAATTATTATTTGGGTTACTAAAATTGAAATGACAATTTGCAAGACTGTTAGGTTTTTTTTTTTAACTGAGCGATCAGGGCTTTTGGTGGTGAATTGCACCAGCTGTGTGAATGTATTTTTAAAATTATTTTATTATTACTATTTTTTTTCTACCATTACATAGATTACATTTGCCGGTATTTTGCTTATATATCATTCCAACAATCTTACCTCGGGGCTATAATTTGAAAGGGAGGCTTGAAAATAGTGTAAAAGCACTAATCCTTTGAAATCCTTATCTTGCTGTAAAGCAAGCCACTCAGTACATGTAGGGTAGTTCTGGTTTTACATTTAAAGCATGGATTTTAAATGAAGAGAGAAAAAAAAGTTTCCCTTCCCACTGTTATTATGAATTGTGTCCTCATCTATTCTGAATAATTTCCTTTTCCCTAGGGGATTTCTTCAGTGTGCTTTCTGTGGCTCATTTTCGCCTCTCATTATACATTCATGTATTCGTTTATATAATGCACAACACTGCGATTTCATTGGACAAATCTTAGTCATTTTTGACAGCATTGTGTATGATACTTGGACGGCAAAATTACTTCTCTTTGAATCTTGTGGCTGTAACTGCAACTTCAAGTGGCCTGTTTCTCTTGGTACAGTAGTTTTGTAGAATATGAAAGGGCCTTTTTGAACATCAGTGGATTGAATCTGCTGCTGAAAAAAAAATCCTCATTTAAATAATGAGATAGAAGGGAACTTTCTTCCCCTTGATCACTTGATCTCCTCAGAGTACTTCTGCTGAGCAATCCTTTTACGATTGCACCGTTATAACCCAAAATCACTGCAGATGACTGCTGCAGCTTTAGATACAGTTTTTGATCACTCCCGTGTTTCTCAGGGCACTACAACAGATCCTCACCGGTATCGGCTCCTCAATAGGATCTGTAGGTGAGAGTGTGAAATGTCCATGACCATGTCAGATGTATTTTCCTGTCTATGGAACGGGATTGACTCTCATGTAGAGCACAGAGGAGTGAGCAGCTCCGGCCTTCCAGATGTCCTAGACATAACAGAGGCTTGTCAGCTCTGTGGCTGGGCTCTAAATGGGTCACTCTCCACAATATCACACGGCTCCCTCACAATGACCCCACTGTTCTCCTGATATTAAAGCACACCAGGTGGCTCTCTATGAAAGTCATGGCCAGATAAATATGGGCTGCGGGCGTGTGTGAATAGGCAGAAAAACACATGCACAGACCTACACACTTGCTCGCCCAAACTCACACCGTTGAAAGCCGCAATAGGGTATCACAAATATCTCATTTGTCATGAAATCAGAGTTGCCTGTTTGAACTGCGGAATTGGTTCCTTTTGACATATCTGCATGTTTCATTGCACAGTGTAGCTCAAATTCAGCAAACGGCAAACACTTTTGAGCACATCAGTGAGCTATTTCTTTAAGCGCCTTTTAAAAAGGTATTGGATTTCTCTTCCACGATAAGATTCAGGGTATCTCGCGATGCAAACCTTTGATATGGTGAAAATGCATTTTTCATTGATCTGAAATTCACCTCTTCCAGAGCTGTATGCATGGCTGTAACGTAACAACATACTACACAGGGAGCTCTGCAGAGAGGAGGAGGGAGGTGGAAAAGAAACGGAGAGAGAGAGAGAAAGAGAGAGGGAGAGGGAAAGAGGGAGAGAGTGAAGTGGGTGGGTGGATGATGGAGTTGATGTGGTGGGGCGGAGGGCAGTTCAGTGATTTCTGATTTATGGTTTGATTACAGTCTTTCCATCCTGCTGAAGACTGGCTGTATTTGCCTGCATCACGTGAACTTTTTCTCACATGGCCTGGTGGTGCAGCAGACTCTGGCTACTTCTGCTCCCCTGTAAAATGAAACACACACATGCACAGACGCATTTGCAAGCATATGCATGCGCACACATGCACACACACACACACACACACATACACAGGCACACACACACACACACTTGAATACACACTGATTGAGAGATAAAATGGAGAATGGCGCTTTTAGTCAGCTGAGCAGTCTTCCCTCCAGCAGCCTGGCAACCATTCAATACCATTTACCCCCAGGCTGGGAAATAATATTGATATTCATAAATGCACCTGGTAAAAAGGGACAAAAAGATGCAATACAATACACAGCAAGGTTCGAGCAGAGGTGTCCACCATCTTGGGGGCATCATATTGCACTCATCACACTGAAAACCAGAACATTTATTACAGCAAATCTGAGATGAGAAACAAAAATCTCTTCATCAGGAACACCAATGCCACAGTTTGTGAGAGAAGCAGCCTCAGAAATTTAGACAATGGGCCTCTTTTTCACCTGTAGCTGACTGGATATTCTCTCCTGAGTGCTGCATTCCATTAATAGTCTATGAGTGATCAGGCCTTGGCAGGAAAGAAACACAGTGGCAAAGTGTGTTCCCTTTCTGTGCCATTAGTGTTTTCAACCCGCATTGATCCACCTGCATTTAGACCATGTGCATAGCATGAATAGGATGGAAGCTGCTCTGAAACAGCCAGTTACTGATATCAAGTCTCCCCAGGCATTCACCGAACTGCCATTCATTCCCCTTAGGCCTTTTACTTTGAATTCTCTAACTGCATATTTTAGATCAGGGACTCAAGCGGTTTCAGTGAAGCCGTGCATTCAGGCTCACCTTGTCACCCAGGCTGATTAAAACATGTTCCTGTCAGGTAGAGACCCAGCAGATGGGCCAGGTCTCAATCCTTGACTTTGGAGACACTTTTGTTTATCTGTAAGTCTGGCTTTACAAGGCACAACTGCAACACAACTTCAGCTCTGTGCAACTCAGTTGTGTTGCAGTTCTGAGGGGGGACCATGCAATGAAAATCTTGACCTGGGTTTGCATCATCATTTGGAACGTCCCATATGGATTTGGTGATATAGCAGCAGTAAAAGTTTCATAAAATAAATTGAATGGAAATTGCTAGAAATTGCATTTTGCAAAGCCAGGCTAATGCTCTGTTCACTCAACATGCAACACAGCAACAGGTGGTCATTTTGGCGAATTAATGTTAAAAACACACGGCTGACACATGTCACCCCGTGACAGTCATGACAGACTGCAACAAAAGTTGAGCTGCCCTTAACTTTTTTTCAGCACTCCTGCAACAAATTTATTTTATAGAAAGTTGAGTTCACACATTGAACTCGCATTCTGCTTTCTCTCCAGAGTTCCGATCCTTAATGTTTGACTTCCTCCTGTTGAAAATGCAGGGAAATAATATGCTGTTAGCACAAGCCAAAAAAAAAAAAATGTTAATCAACTTGGTCCATGGGGCCCAAGCTCACAACAACATTAATTACATCAATTGACACTTGACGGCAGACCTGGCAACAGTGCAGCCCCTAGCCCTTGACTGTTTCACAGCTTTATCACCTGTATCATAAGGTTACCAAAACTGAAATTATGATAGCTTATCTAAATCGGCCTCAGGTTTTACTTTTAACTTTGCTTTTTATGTTTTAGCAGTCTGTACAGTCACATGGCCTGACCAGTAATCATAAACAAATATTCCTTTGCCTAGAAGCTAAATCCATTGGCCATTAGTCCTCTTAAGTGTTTTCTGTCTTTTGAGCCTGAAACATCCGACCTCTACGGGTTTGTGGTTGAGCCATCATATACCCCATTCAGTCAGCCAACATGACAGAGGAGGACAGAGTGGACCTGATTGTTTTTGACAGTGCTTGAACTCCCCCAACGTGGCGGCAGCGGCACTCACACAGATCTCAAATTAACACCCGGTGAAAACTGATGTTAAAACCTGCGAACAGCAAAAAAGGCCAAGCAAAGTGGTGGCAGCGGGCGAGTATGTGGCAGCTGTAGCGTCGGCAGGTACATTTGAATATGAACGGCCCGAATGAAAGGTTATGACCCATAAAGAGGGGGAGCGATTTGAGCGAAGCGTGCAGAGGGGAGAAATGTCAGAGTGAGAATGGCAGGAAATGTGTTAGTGACAAGGAAAAAGCTGCCCCTGGTATTCTAGAGCCCCGATGAGTAAAAATAGGGCATTGGGCAAGAAGGCAGGAAACCAGCAGAGCGAGGCCTCTAGTAGGAATTTCTTCTGGGGAGCAGAGATAAGGGACTTAACTCCCTCCTGTCTGGACCGGCCGATTTTCACATCGTCATGTGATCACTGATCATTTATGGAGAGATTGACGGAGGAAGTGGAGATTGATGAATTGAATAAATTATTTGAGTTTTGAGTGGCCTATGTGTGTGTGCGTCTCTATGTGTGTCACCGCGTGTGTCTGTGTCTGTCTTTGTAGGTGTGTGTGTGTGTGTGCGCTTTCTGATGACTTGTCAATTATTGAGCACTGACACGACTTTTTAATTAGGCCGGCACTTGTGATGGAAACCTACAAACACACACACACGCATGCACTTACACATGCAGACACTTGAACACTTACACATACACGTTTTCATGCGCTAATCTACATCCCCCTTCAGGTCCCCAGCACACACACAAACACACACTGGGGTAATAGCTAGGAGGTGGAAAGTACCGTGTGTGAGAAGCTGAGGTTCCTCAGGTTGGAGAGAGTGGAAGTTGGACAATAAACAGTGGCCTTATCAGCCTCTGGGCAGAGCTTCCAACCTGATAGCCCACCATATCACTCTAACTATTAGAAACAAATATGACCTCTACACTACTTGTTTCAGCCCACACGCTTCTATGAACAAGCAATTTTGATAGAAAGGACCCTTGTCGGTGAGTGTTTTACTCGTGATAAGACATAACCAAGTGCAGTACATCAGAGAACATTGATTTGGTACATTTTAGACCTTTGGATGCATTTACCTTGACCCATTGCTTCTGTCCCCCTGCATCACAGAGATGTTTGCTATGTTATTTGATTTGCCCACAGTCAGTGTGGCCTGTTACAGTAGGTGACATCACTGAAACAGGATTTATCAGGATTTTACAAATCAAATTTGCAGGCCCGGCGGGGTGTGAGAGCGATGCCCCTAAAGAGGAGGGAGAAAACAAGGTGATAATGACACCGCTGATTAATTTGTGCTGTAATATTCTGAGCTACTTAGCAGCTGTTGATCTCAGGAGACTGAAAATGGGTGTGAGCTGCGAAAACAGGATAACTTGTGGCAATAATAAAGAAGAAAAGTCAAGCTGTACACAGGGTGGTGTGACGGTGTCCAGCAGTCCCAGGTTTTGCCAGTCTTTTTTTTTTTTTACCATGGACAGCTGACATTGTCTCCCACTTGTAGAAAATGATTCATGACCCTGGGGCGAAGGATATTTGAGATAACACATTTGAAAACACATTGGAAATAACACTGGTGGGAATGAGGAGATCAGCTTAGAAGTTACAATTTTTTTTTTAAATGCAGGTTTTCTGCAGGCCTCTGACAGAATGGTGAAATATACTTTATGGTAATGAGAACTCAAAGACAGAGCTGCTCGCATTGACAAGAGGTACAGCATTGCGTAAACGTCCTTATCTGTCCTTATTGTGTCCAGTTGCTGTCATATTGAGGACACAGCCTTCCTTCCAGCAATATTACAATACGAGACAGTAACCTAAATACCTGTCTGTCTCTCTCTCTCTGTCTGTCTGTCTGATTCTCTCTCTCTCTCTCTCTGTGTCTCTCTCTCTCTCTCTCTCTCTTTCTCCCCACCCCCTCCACACACACACGCGCCCCACCCTCTCATGGTCACTCTCTAAGTGATTGCTACATTTCATCTCATGGTAAATCGGCCGTCAGCCCGGTGAGCTATCATTATGCAAATGATGGCAATTCAATTTCAGTTGGTCGGAGGGGGAATTTCTAATTAGGGTAAGGCACAGCACTCAAGATGGAGAGAGAGACAGAAAGAGACACAGAGAAAGGAAAGTAGAGATGCTGTAAACGGATGGAGAGAGACTGCTGGAAGAGTAGAAGTATCCACTGATGTCGACACCTGCATCACAATTATACTCTTCAGCTCACTGCAAGTTTCTGCCTCCCCCTCCTCTTATTGTTTTATTAGCATACAGTTCAGTTCGGTGCACGTGTTTCATGATCCAAGCTACATTCTTCTGAGCTTTTCCAAAAAAGGAGCCACAGTCAAGCTAAATGTATAAATACTATAATAGCATCACTATAACTCATTTTGTGTCCCAACTCAATATTTAAGAAATAACATTAATGTACAAAAAGCAGTGACATTTCTAGACACACTGGTGTTATGGTAGTTATGTTAGTGCACTGATGAACAACATGGAGTAATTAGAGGGGAAAAAATGATGCTCATGAGGTCTAAAGTTAATGATCTATATTTGACTCAGCCGCTGTTCATATCATTCCAGTTGTGTCAAGTTCCTCTTAGATTGATTGTGAAGAGAGTTCTTACCGTAAAGCAGAATAATTTGTGTGTCTTCACATAATCTCCTATGTAGGAGAGAATATCTTTTACATATGACGTAATATCTCCCACATAGGGGTGTCTCCTATGTAGGAGATATATAGAAAAAAAAATCATGCAGTCATTCATGCCTTTCAGCGGCACTGCATTTTCACACAGCAGATTGGCATTGCGTAGCTGTTTCAGCCTCTGTGTGACTGTGTGCTGCTGCTCTACAGCAAACATTTATTGTTAGTTAACTGAGAAGGTGAAACCTTTTCTTTACAGAAGTCACTCTGAAAAATGTCATATTTTTCTGTCACAGCGCCGCGGCACGTGTGAAACACCAAATGTACCTCCTTCTTATGCCCTTCACTATGATTGTACAGCACTTTGGTCGATGCAGCTTGTTGTTAAGTGTGATTTATAAATAAAGTTGGTTTGATTATTTAGTCCCACTGCTGTTCTCGCTTTGGCTACCAAGTTTTGCAAGTATGCAAACACATAAGCCTGTACAGTATGAACCATAGACTGTATGTATCTACCTCATTCCTGCTGGGTTTATAACCTTTCCGTAATGCTTAAGTGTGTGTTTGTATCATGAATATTTAAATTAAAGATTGCCATAAGATTCTAGCCTGTAATTGAATTTCGGTTTTGATATTTTGCTGTTACATTTTGTATAGAAACTTGCATCTGTAGGCTTGTTAGGCTATGTCCACTATTCAAGTGATCAATTTTTGATTCAGAAAGTAACCTACATTACAGCAATAACTAAAAGTGGCATGCTCTAAAGGAGTGGAGCTGTAAACAACAAATATTTTATGTATGTGTTGCTATCCTGGTGTAATCTGGGGAGATATGGTCCAAACATGAATA
Organism: Myripristis jacobus; assembly: GCA_900302555.1. Classification (NCBI taxonomy): domain Eukaryota; kingdom Metazoa; phylum Chordata; class Actinopteri; order Holocentriformes; family Holocentridae; genus Myripristis; species Myripristis jacobus. The sequence continues at coordinate 65,362 of OMLB01019014.1, forward strand.
TATACTGCACAAATATGTCACCACTGTGTCCCTTTTTAAGGTGAGTCTGCATTACTGGAGATGGTTTCAGCCGGGTCTCAGTGTTTTCTGTGCTGATGATGCTGCTGTCATATATTTGAGGGCGATCACACAGTAACAGTGCACTTACAGCAAAACTTGATTCTATCATTTTGTTGATTACCAGTAATTTATTTTTTATTACATGATTTCCTTAAATGAAACACTTCCATTCAGTTTGTCATTACTGTATAAAATGAGCACGGTAGTTTCACAGCAGTTGGTCTTTTTACGTGATTTACATGTTTACATGCCAGCAGAATAAACTGACCACTCCCTGGTGCTGACTGAAGTAACCTATTATTTGAGTTTCTAGAGAGAGATGTGGAAATTGGAATTTACTTAAACACACAGACAAACACACACTTGTTTCCTGCCTCACCACTATCAGATTTCACCAAAACAATTACAGCCGCGATTCTGACCTCTCACACCATGCCCATCGCAGCCACGAGCCTTTATCTGTTGGAAATAAAAACCTCAGGCTTCAGGTGCTGCTGTCGGGAAACCTGTTGGAAAAGATAGGTGCTGCTCACGGCAACCTGGAGATTTTGGTTGAGGATGTGGAGTGACAAGTAATGATGTTTTGCACTGTGTAAACTTCAAGTTATAGCCAACCAGTGTGGTGTGTACAGAAAGAAACACGCCTGTGTACTTCTGTACGAGCTGATGCAGGTTTACCTGGATTTGTCTGGGTATCCACATTAGATAACATGTGTGTAAAAAACACACACACACTTCCCTCGATCTGAATAGAACAGCATACCAGTCCTGTTGCTTTCTGATGGCTGTAGAACTTGAATCAACCATAAGAGAAAGCTGCCACACGTCCTGTAAGCAGCTCACAGTTCCATTATGGTTTACAGCAGACATTTAGTTAGTTAACTGGGAAGGTAAAACCTTGTTTATGCTGGATTTGGCTAAACTTCAGTGGCCTTTGTATCCTGCACTAAGCCCTTCATTTTGCATGCCATTCTCTCATTCAAAACAGCCTAGTTATTGTAATATTTTATGAGAGGAAAGACAGAAGTTTGCCTCTTCCAAATAAAGCCAAGACTTTAGTTAATTTAGTTCAGTATGTAAATTCCAAAAGGAAAAAAAAAAAAAAAAAGGAATTCATGTGGTGCCCCTGAAAGACAAGGTGAATAAAGTTTTTGTTGATATTAAGTCATACATATGAGCTATTATCTACTTTCTAGCAGATAATGCAAAAAAAAAAAAAAAAAAATCACCTTGCCTTTTAGGTCCTCTGTGGATGTCTATATTTATCATAGTTTTTAAAATATTTTGTGTCCACATGTGTAATAAGTTATGTCGTACAAATTAGAAAATGATCAGCAGCCTTACTGTAATTTGCACAGGTTGATAGAGTGGTGCTGGAATATTGAAACATTTATGATTTCAGAACGATGATTAAAATTCATGTATTTGCAGCGCAGCCACAGGTGAGGTGTGTGACTTGCATTTGAGCAAGAGCAGATTTGTGCTGAAGTAAAGCTGGTCCGGCAAAGTACAAATGAGTGCCTTTTTTTTTTTTTTTTTTTTTATCTTTTCTTTTCCTC
>OMLB01019015.1:6154-26564 GCA_900302555.1 Myripristis jacobus
TAAAAAAAAAAAAATATATATATTTTTTTCTAATCTTTTTATTCATTAATTACCATAATTCTAAAACTAAAAAGTCCTTAACTTTGTCCAAAATTGCATAATGTAATATTAAATTGCATCACTCATGGAATTACAGCAATAGAGAATTGCAATAACAAGTTAGCCCCTAAGTATTGTGAATCATATCATATTGTGGGATGCTGATTTTCATTCCTAACTAAGAGTGTAGAATCCTGTTATTTTGAAGGAACTAGAAAATTGGCTCACATTAAATGATTGTGTGTTGTGTATGCTTGCTTGCTTGTGTGTGTGTGTGTGTGTGTGTGTGTGTGTGTGTGTCTGTGTATACATGTGCACTCTCAGGGACCATCACCTTACTCATGTCATATGAAGAGGACTTTTATGGGCACAGTGACCGTGTCCGCCAATCGCCCTACTATGACCAGGTTCCCCAAGGGACTTTACCCAGAGAAGACTCCTATAGTCCTCAGCCCCTGAGAGAGCAGAGGGCAGGTCACCTCGCTAAGAGTGCTGATCCCCTACCACCCCCTCCTCTGCCAGACCAGCCACCCGTGGGGCCCAAGTTTGACCCCAGTGGCAGCGAGGACAACCCGGATCCAGACCCTGACCCTGCCTTGGACATCAAACCCGTCCACCGCTTTATCCCCGACTCCTGGAAGAACTTCTTCAGGGGAAGTGGCCGGAGCAGCAACAAACCCTGGTCCATGCCTGCCTCCTCATTTAACAACAACAACAGCAGCAGCAACGGGGTGCGCTGCTCTCCTCCGCACTCGCCCTCTGCTCCCGGATCCTACCACGATCCCTATGGAGGGTCCGGGAGCAGCTACAACTCCCGCAAAGAGCTGTTGGAAGTCCGGGAGCCCCACGAGTCCATCTCAGGGCGCACCCACCACACGGGTTTGACCTATAGTGAGCGAGTGGAGGAGTACCATCAGCGCTACGCCTACATGAAGTCCTGGGCCGGGCTGCTGAGGATTCTGGGGTGCATTGAGTTACTCCTGGGAGCGGCGGTGTTTGCCTGCGTCTGTGCTTACATTCACAAGGACAACGAGTGGTTCAACATGATGGGGTACTCCTCTCCTGGGGGAAGTTATGGGACTTTTGGAGGAGGGATGTACGGCGGGGCCTACTACACAGGTCCTAAGACCCCATTTGTGTTGGTGGTGGCAGGGCTGGTCTGGTTGGTGACTGTGATAATTCTCGTCCTTGGGATGACCATGTACTACCGCACCATCCTCCTGGACTCATCCTGGTGGCCGCTGACTGAGTTTATCATAAACCTCGCCCTGGCGGTGCTATACATGGCGGCAGGTAGGCAATACATCCTCTGTCCTGATGGAGGACGAGTTAATCTGAGGTTATTGGAAGTCAAACTATAAATGCCTCTTCTGTAACGGTGCACTTGCTTTTTTTCCAGGAATTGTGTATGTCCGCGACACAACCCGCGGGGGTCTCTGTTCCTACCCTATGTTCAACAATGCCATAAATGCGGTATTCTGTCGAACTGAGGCCGGCCAGATTGCTGCCATTATTTTCCTCTTTGTCACCATGGTGGTGTATCTGATAGGAGCCATGGTGTGTCTGAAGCTGTGGAGGCATGAAGCTGCGCGCAAATATCGGGAGCAGTACAGCCAGGAGGTAAGATCTCAGCTGTGTGTGTTTTTTGGACATACTCATTTTTTTTTAGGTCTGTGTTTATTCGTGCTTTGGTCTTATTTGAACTGCATGTTTTTTATATACTGCATATTAGTTTAGTTTGATGGTTTTTGTTTGTTTTTGGTTTTTTTTGCACAGATGCAGGCGGCAGACATTCAAGGTGCACAGTCCTTGGTAAGCATTCTGTAAGACTTTTTGCTTTAAAGTAACCGAGAAATTTGTTGGTTGGTTATTCACGATGTAACTTTCCTCGATGTTACTCGGTGTTTTTATTTTTTTATCTGCCTCTAATTTGTAGAAGGTTCCTCATGCTTTCATTTCCTCATGTCCACGTCTCGATTACTGCAACTTCCTCTATTCTGCCCCCTGTAAAAGAAACTCTAAATTGTTTGCAGTAGGGAAGCACGGTTTGGATTTCTGTCAACCGATAATTACCTGCTTCTCACGGCCAACATCGATAAGATAACTGATAATAGTTTCACATTTTTGTATTTTCAAAAAGAAGTTCATAAGCTTTAGCTCATGCACACGTACGAGCAAGAAAGGCTAAGATGTAGTGAGCAAAGATGATTCATAATTCCTTATCTCTGACTCTCAACAAGATGAGACCACATGACTCCCATTGTATTTTATCTGCTCACTACATTTAATTTGACTTGATTGTTGTTGCTCTGTCGCTCTCTCTCTCTCTGTAGATGGCTCCAGCTCGCAAACCCAAGGCTCCAGAGCCGATCCACGACTCTACGGTGATTCCTATCCAGGCTGCTCCAAAGCCCGGACCTCCTAAAGTTTTGAAGGGAGCCATACCATCTGGACATATTCCCAAGCCGGTTATCATGCCTGACTACATTGCGTGAGTGCTTATCCAGTCTGTAAAACCACAGTGACTAACTGAAATGACTGAGTGAAATAAACAGGTTAAGCCACAGCTGTGTGGAGAAATGTCACACCGACACACTGAAGTCTGTTGTACAGGGCTGTAAAGTATCTGTGATAGATGCCGGTATACTGTGCTGTCACTTCCTGTATCTCAGCAGAAGCAAATGAAAGAGGCGTTTGCAAATCCACTTCAATCAACCAAGCTGAGGTTGTTATCTTGAGTCCGTTTTTATTGCTAAGCTTAATTGGATAACCGTTAAGCAACTACAGTATGTCTACCATTGTCTAAAAGTTAAATTCAGTACCACTTAAAGCTTAATTCTTAGGGCAGCCTGTGTTGTGACGGAATTTCTGAATCTTAAGGAAGTGTAATTGTCTATCTCCATCCTGCAGTAAGTATCCAACCATCCGGTCTGATGACGAACGGGACCAGTACCGCGCTGTGTTTAATGACCAGTACGCTGAGTACAAAGAGCTCCACTCTGAGGTGCAGGCTACGCTCAAGAAGTTTGAGGAGATGGACGCCATGATGCAGAGTCTTCCTCAGCACCCGAACAGCCAAATGGTGATCAGCTGCACCCATCCCTTTAACTTCACAAAATAATTCTGCATTATTCTCTCGGTGTTTCATTCATGTTGGCAACTGGCACATTTTCTTTCAGTTTAAACCTTCTTCCACATTAAAGGGCCACCCCAGTGATTTTGCATGTCTGCTGATATTTGCAAAATGTATAAACTTCACATTCCTGCTAATCTTTTCCCAAAGAAAGCAGTCATATTTTGGAACTCCCGTGTCATTTTTCCTACTTTTCATCCAGCCGCTGCAATATGCAAATGAACTTTAAGAGATTTCAGACTTTCTTCACACTAGTGTTCAGCAAGGGAAAAGAAAAAAATTTATTATAAAGTACAGAAAATAACACAAAGTATATCTGATATACAGGTGAGCTCCGCACACCTTGCCATTACATTTAAATGTGTTTCACCACATTTTCATAGAGGAATTTAATTTGACGTTTGTGACAAGAACTCATTTTCAACACCGAGATTTGAGTGATTCTGTGTGTCATTTCTACACACGTAACATGAAAATGTGTTGGTTGGTTTCATGTGCGTGTAGAGGAAGCATGAGAGACAGAGCCAAATTGTGTCTCATGAATATTGCAACCAGTTTTGTTGTTGTTCAGCCATGCCTCATTTCCTCACCCCAAAACGTCCTCTGTCTTTGTTTCCTGTTCCTGCTGTACTTCCCCTCCACCCTCAAATTCCTTCCCTGCCCCATGTTATACGTCATGGTGTCAGTTGTTTGCTCTTGATTTGTGTCAGGAATTTTATATTTTAGTCTTATGGCCCGATTTTAACGCTGCCTCTCTCTTTTCCAGGAGTTCGATCGCATTAACAGAATCCTTCAGGAGTACCAGAAGAAGAAAAACGTGAGTCCGTTGTCGTGTCTTGTCACTGTTGGCTGTTTACACGTGCTGCATAGTGAAGTGGCTTTGTCTTAGTCGCTCGTGTTAAATAACAGTACACAGGCTTGGCTGCCTCTCTGCCGTCACTGATGAAGTTTTTCAGGCTGAAAATCTCTAACTGCTCAGAATACAACACATTTTTGTAGCTGAATATATTAATTACCTTTTCAAACATAAACAGCAATGAATGCATTATGTCTGTCAGTGAAAATAAACGGCATGTCCAGTAGAGAGGCTTGATGCTGTAATACATTCATTGGGGAAAAGGAAAAGATCTTGCAGAGTGATAAGAATATAAATAGCTGCTTCAGAGCATTGTTGAATTTGCATGTTTAACGCACAGCAAGTGACTGGTTTGCCTGATTGGTCTGAGAGTGAAATCTGTGTCACTCTGCCTCTACTTTACCGTCCCAGGATCCCACTTTTCTTGAGAAGAAGGAGCGCTGTGAGTACCTGAAGAACAAACTCTCGCACATCAAACAGAGGATCCAACAATATTATAAAGTCATGGAGTGGAATGACGGCTACAGCTAAACTACTGCTGCTCCTCTGCCTTGGGAGGCCACTCAAAAGACATTCAGGCGGAGGAATACTGTGGGAACCACTGGACTAGAACCACAGCAGGCGGATAGTAGTGGGAAGTTGTATTGGCACTGATCTTTCCAGTCTGTGTTGTCTGTCACATCTGCACAGCGGTTACGTAGCTGTCAGCAGTTTAGTGTGTGTGTGTGTATTTATGTGTGTGCGTGCCTGTGAGCATGCACACTGCAACCAAAGGGGGAAATGTGTTTACTTTTCTACTTAAAATGGTCTGAATATGCAAAAGATGCAATGTGTGTGTGTGATACTGTGACTGTGTTTGTACCTGGGGCTCACTACTTCATTTCATGAATAACACTGGGATCTGATGTGAATGTTTCCTGTTATCAGCCTTAAGGAGTGAGATGCCTACATATTTTTCTTTGTTTCTTAACCAAAATAAAATGGTTAAGAACCAAACCAAAATGAAATAACTCGTAATTTAATATTTTTTCTTCCTCCTGTCTATGTACTGAAGTCTTCAGGTTTATTTAATTTGCCTGCACAAGCTTTACAGCTACTGACGTACAGCTCATGAAAGGTTCACATCCCAGCCGAATCACTGAACTGCCGTTAAGATTGTTTTGATTGCACATGATGATTTTATGTTTAACTGTTTGACAGATGTCTGAATTGAGAACTATGCATGTCCCACAGGGGTGATAATGGCATTACTAAGTAATTGTCAACAGGTTATGTGTGTTTTTTTAATGCTTACTACTGACTTTGTTCTACCATTTCACCAACATTTTATAATTGTACTCACTTTCAACTTGTGTTTTAATATTTTAGTGCCTTACTATGTAAGCCTTATGCCTTAACATATTCATTTGATCTTCCTTATACCACTTTGTTACCATGTAATGTCTTAAAAAATACAGCTGATAGTTAACGCTCATTATTAATTGATCACTCTATCACAAGTTCTACATCCTTCTGACTTTTATGTTACCAAATATAATTGTAAATACATGGCTATGTGTCCATTTTTTAAAAATAAATAAATTAATAAAGTTGTACTTGCTGCTTTCTGAATACATTTTGGCTGAGGCACTTTCAGCTTTTGGTCTGCTCCTTTGTTTATCAACAGCCACGTGTAAATTGTAGTTCTGGACTTGAGACAAAAATGACACTGGTGCACTGATGTGTTTATGAAGCTTGTGAAAAGAGGCATACTAACCCTAGAATCAGTTCTGGTATACCAAACAGAAGTCACAGTAAAACTAAGTGTATAGAGAGTATATATATAAACTGCCTATGGTAATGTCTACACAGTCCCTTAAGAGTTTTTCACGGCAGCCATTTTGACATTTAACAGCAGGGTAAACACAGGTGTTACGACATTAATTTTGGTTCCATTCCATAGAAATAATAGGAAAGTAACCTTATTCAGTTGTGTATGATCTATTCATAGCACGAAAAAATAAATAAAAGTGGAAGCAAGACTGCTGACGCTGCCCCCGGAACAAGCTCTGGTTTTGTAAAAGGCTTACCTCTGCAGCATGTGTAACTGTTTCAGTAACTATCGTCAGAACACCACAAGTTTTGAGCATCAGTCTCGAAAAATGGTAAAAATATCTGACAACTGTAAAGTTACACCATTTTCCTCACAAGGCAGCATTTTGCCTAGCTCTGTGGCACTTTAAAGGTGCAGTATGCAAAATTAGAAGCAAGAAATTTTGGAATACGCACATAATTGAGCAGTACTGTATTGAACAGCATTAATGCTGTTATGGTGACAGATTTTTCAGAAGCAGGCCTTTTACAATAGCGATGTTCAGGTGAAATGTTATTGTGATACCTCACATCACCTTTAAAATGTGCAACTAATGATTATAGATTAAACAGGTGCTGGCAGGAGATATGTCAATGTACAATAATTTCCTAATATCTGAGAAAGCAGCTGCCTTTGTCAGGCTCAGTGCAGAAGTTCCCCCACCGCAGGCCACCATGGTAAGACCATCACCAGCCATGTTTAGCATATTTTTTAAACAATCATTTTTATCAAATCAGATGTAGGCTAGCTTATTTCTGCCAAGACATACCTTCATAATCAAAGTGACAAAAAGCGATTTGTGGTCTTGTGCAGAGTGAGAGGTGGACAGACACACCGCTGCCTGTAGTATTCCTACTGTCATCCATTAATGTCGCTGCTGCTGAAAATATGGCCACCCAGATGATGACACTGAGTAAACAGACTGTATTAATTTGTAAGGCAGGTGGACCAAACATCAGGCAGCACTCAAATTCCTATCTGAAGGTAGAGGAAACAGTCAAATGGACTTTTTTTTATAAGTGCACACCTTCCCTCCATGACTTACGATGGTTCAATTTAGATAACAATCCAAACAATAACAGGTCAAAACTGACAGTCAGTGACGTTGACATATTTTTGCAGTCGACAGCACGCTGCCTTTCAAAAAAAAAAAAAATCAACTGTTGAATGTGAAACTTTAAAATGTAGATATTTTTACCATTTCATGGGGCCCTTTCCGTGACTGGCGAAAAGATGTGGTGATCTGAAAATGCTGCAGTAATGAGAATTCTGTTTAAAAATTGTGCAGATGTAAGCTTTCAGCAAAACCAGAACTTCTTTCAAGAGCCGCAAAAATCGCAGTAAAATGTCAGAAAACTCCTGTTTCCTCTATTTCCTCCATGTTCATGTTCATGTTTTATTTACAGGGCTTTTCCCTCCATTGAACAGGGGTGGAGATGAAATTTCAAAAGTATTTTATTTGGTTCAAGCAAACCATTATGTCCTTTTTTTTCAATAAATAGTGACAGAGTTAGACCAGCAGTATCTGGTTAACTCCACATTTCCCTATACAAGTCCATTCACAAATTGTTTTCCATTTTACATATGGATTCATTAAATAATAATGGTAAACATCTTAGCCTACTAACAGCTTAGCCTACTATTAATGCTTTTGTACATGAATCAGTCACAGAGTAAACAACACCATGTGTGAATGTCTACTTATTTAATCATAATTTAACCTTTGGGTAATCTATGATTGATGAATAAATAAAATGTCAACAAAATATTATTATTATGTATTATTCAGTACTATGATTTATGATCACTCATTAATAACTAGGCCCACTTACATGTCTAGTAATTGATTTATTTATCAAGACTCATTATCATTATCAACAACAGAAACTGTAAGTCACAATTGGAATACTATAGTCAGAGGTGGAAAGAGTGCGTATGGCTACTCAAGTAAAAATACTGTCACTTGTTATTTACCTGATATTTTACCACTGTAAATTTTAATTTTTCATCGTGCACCTTCTACTGGACATTTGGAAATGACAAAAAGTAGAACCAACAAAGCAGCATCAGATTCTTCTTCTCGTCTTTGCTGATGGACAGTTCATTGTCTTTGCTCATTTGTTCTCTGTAATGGATGTAATTTAAAATGTAGTGAAGTACAATACTGAGAGAAAAATGTACTTATGTAAAAGTAAAATTACTGATTTAAAAAAAAACTCAATAATTACAGGTTCACAAAAAAGATACTCATTTACAGCAACACGACTTAATCTAAATAGTGACCTACACCTCTGATTATAGCCGCACTATAATGATAGCGGATAGGAACAACAGCAGCAGCAAAAGGTACAATAAGAGCAGAATGAGTTTATTGTTGGTGAGTCGCTGAGGAAATATTATAAGAATATTATAGGAAAAGGATATAAAAGTGATTTCTCATTATACTTGCTGAATCCAGCCTGATCAATTAATCTGAAACTATTCCTGTAGTTGTGATCTGTCACCTAGAACTCAGTGGCAGGTTACTGGCCGCGGGCACGCGTATTGCAGCGCGGCCACATCAGGCGCGTCCATGACGGGGAGGCGGTGTGCCAGATGAGAGGGGGCAGGTCCGAGCTGACGGTTCACTGCTTTGCTCAAGGTGTGGCCTTGTTTTTATTATCTACAGACAGTTTCAGCTGAAACATTTAAGGCGTGGACATACTCAGCGACAGGTGAGTCTCTCAACCTCTGCTTTGTGGCGTTAAAACCAAAGGCTCCACTGAATTTGAACAGATGAAGATACCTGACTCTGTTACCTGTACGAGCCACAGGTGTGTTGTTGGATACAGGTGAAATCGCACGGCAGCGTGTTTTGGTCTGAAAGTAGCTGGAAAATTGGTTTGATAGAAATATCATGAAAAGGTCTTACTTTATCTGGATTATTTTTTATTAGTATTATTATTTATGGTTAATTATACGTTTACCTGTATTAGCTCAGTAGTAATCACCACAGATTAAGAGGTGTCTTTGTTTCACACTGTCTCGTGTCAGTTTGCTAATTGATCATTTAAAATCATATGACATGATGTTGTAAAATTATATCATATTTTATTTTCCGTTTATCTTTATTTTGAAGGAGCTCAGTTTTTAACCACAAAAGTCCTCTTGTCGATCCTGTGTGTGAAGCAGCAGAAGATCCAGCAATGTCCTCCAGGCCCAAGGACAGTCCACCTCCTTATGAGTCAGACAATGGATAGTGAGTCTTGTTCCAATCAATACAGTACATATATAAATCTATCCTATTTCTGTTATGTGTTTCAAATATGGTTATGAATAACTGCCAGTCACATTAAAGTGGATTTCTCACCTTCAGAGTCAGGTGTGTATGGATTGTCACATGTTTCTCTCTGTTTGCAGTAACATCCAACCCCAGCCAGCTTACTCCTATTACCCAGATGATGAGTTCCTTCATTTCTACCGCTGGACATCTCCACCGGGCATCATCAAAATCATGGCCATCATCGCCGTCGTACTGTGCGTGGCCATTTTTGCTTGTGTTGCCTCGACTCTGGCTTGGGACACCCAGGCGGGTCTGAGTGGCTTTGGGGGCATTGGAGGAGGCTATGGGGGCTATGCGCCGGGATATGGCACCGGTGGGTACGGCTCTTTTGGTGGCGCAGGATATGGAGCTGGAAACAACTACGGCTACGGTTCAGTAGGAGGTAACTACACCGACCCTCGAAAGGGCAAGGCCTTCCTCATCGCTATGGCAGCCATCACCTTCATCGCAGTCCTGGCCATCTTCATCATAATTGTGTCTCGGCAAGGCCTGTCTCAGTCGAGGAGGTTCTATCTGGCTGTGGTGATCGTGTGTGCCATCCTTGCGCTGCTGATGTTTATAGCCACCATAGTGTATCTGATGGCGGTGAACCCCACGGCCCAGTCGTCTGGATCGGTCTATTCCAGCCAGATAACCGGCCTGTGTGCCCAATTCCAGCAACCGCAGCCTTCAGGAGTGTTTGTCAACCAGTACCTCTACCACTACTGTGTTGTGGAGCCACAAGAGGTGAGTGCAAAGACTTAGCCGTGTGTCCCTGTTTCACCTCATCCAAGATCTGTTTTCTGTGTTAGGACTGTTGTGTTGTGCGTGTCAGTATCTGCACAGCTACATGCACCGGGAGTGTGTGATACAAGCATCTGTGTGTGTGTTTTTCCCAACACTGTGGTCCATCTGTTGTGGCAGGCGATCGCGGTGGTGTTTGGCTTCCTGGTTACTGCGGCTCTGATCATCATTCTGGTGTTTGCGCTCAAGACCCGTCAGAAAATCCAGCACTATGGAAAGAGCAACATTTTGTGGAGGAGGGTGAAGGAAGTGGATGAGGTAGCGCCACCTCAGGATGTCGAGGCATGGGTGAGTTTGATGATTTGTTCTGTTGACAAATCTCCCATCCCTGAAATTAGCATAGTTTTGATAGAAATGGCTGCCTAAATGATGTAACAAGTCCCCAGTCACTTTGTGCAGCCAGCCAGATCAAGAGGCGTTAACAAGCCAAGTCGGTGTGTGGCTGCCTGCTTGTGTAAAGCGCCGCAGGAGTGTGTGAGCTGAAGTAGTTCAACCTGTTCGGTGACAGTCACCTGTATGTTAGAGGGGGGAGGGGAAGTGTGGAGCAACAATCCTCTGTGACTGCCTTGTGTGCCTGGTTTCTGGGTGTGGCATGTTGATGAAGATAGTTTCAATGTAATGTTGTCATGTTGCACACTCAGTTGAACAATATAAGATCTTGGTTTAATTGCTGTCAGTTGGCTATATTTTGGAATTCAGCAAATGCAACTTAAAAATCTTTATGTCATGATGAATCGTGATTTCTGAATCTATTTTTAGCAACCTTTCTTCCACATGCTTGCGTGATCAGTGACTAACAGATGAGACATGTTGGTGATAGTGATGTTGGTGATTCAGCGCAAGAAGTTTAGTTCACTCCAGAGCCGTTCAGAGCAAGAACAGGTCCGACTTGCATTCAAAGCTGCAAATCCCAAAAGCGCGCAGACACACAACACCAGGACAGAAACATGACACTGCGAGCCCAAGGCATTTCAGTGCAACTTGTGGAAACCAGTCTGAAAACGCTGAGACGGTGTCACTACAGTGATCTGCAGAGACTTCGGCCCTATAGTCGGCTGTTTTTGGAATGTACAGTAAAGGTGTAGATGCATAATTTAAGGCCTCTTGCAAGTCTGTGCCTGTTTAGCTTGGCTCAGTTGAGAAAGGTCCAACAGAGATGTTAGATTTCTTTGTTTATGCCAAACATTTGATTTCAAACCTGTTACAGCTGGAAGCACACTGCAGAATATTTAGAGTAACTTGTGCTCGGTTTGTGAGCTAAACTGGAATGACTGTTTTTCCCTTGTGTTCAAAACCGTGTAGAAATGCCACAGAAATCAGTCACCCAAATGACACCTTTTAATGCCATTATCTTCCACTACTACTACTACTACTAATATGTAGAAATGCAGCTCAAAGTACTGTGCAATATAGAAATTACTAAGTGCTTCACATGTAAATACAGACATTGATTGAACATCGAAACAGGGATAGTATGCCATAAGTAATGTAACATGAAAAGGCCATTAGGATGGTCGGTAACATTGGATTTTGTTTCCACACCAGTAGACTGTCCTTATGCATTTACATTCATAGATCCAGTGGATTTTAAAGCTGTTCAAATATTGTGTAAAGCAAGTCATAACGCACTTCCTGGTAACATACAAAAAATATTTCCAAATAGGGATGGGAGCAACAATTTAAGAGGAGAATGCTATTTAAAATACAGTATGTTCATTCCACACTGAAGACGATGTGCATTTGAGTTTGTGGGGTAAAACTTTGGAATAATCGATATTTGGAAATGAACTAAGTGCAGTTTCAAAGCAGTTTAAGATTAACTTTTACTTTTTTTTTTTAACAAATATAAAATGTAAAATGACAGTTAAATTGACATTGTGTCAGGCTTTGGGTTGTTTGAAAATGATGATATGCTTCTTGTTTTTTTGCTTAGTTGTGAATAGTGAACGGACACAGTAAAGCATATAACAATAAATAACCTGTGTATGAAGAAGGGGTAGGATGACATTCATTTGACCTTTTCCCCTTCCTTTTTCAATTTATCTACCATCATAATTTCCTCTTCATGACTATTTCCATTAATTTATATTATTATTATTATTATTATAGTAGTAGTAGTAGTAGTAGTAGTAGTAGTCGTAGTATTTGGGTTACATGTTCACAATATTCAACAATGCTGAAGCTTTTCTATATAATGAAGCAATTATATACGGATTGAGGTATGGCACATGTTGCTAATCTGTTTGTGTTTTTCCCGTTTTATTTTTGATCTCCAAAGGTGAACAATGTGTCAGTCGTTCCCGAAGAGATGCCAATGTCGAACTACCCCGAGCATTTAGCGGGGTCCAGGAGCCACCTCGATGACAACAGCACAAACTATGACAAGCCACCGTACAGCTACACCCCAGAGTGAGTACACACACACACACACACACACACACACACACACACACACACACACACGCAGGGGCTGTGTGCTGTTTCACATGTGAACACTTGCTAATAACGGGGGATGTTTGCAGCCCACATGGGGGCGCATGATGTCATTTGCACCGTGTGCCAGGATACTGCAGATGGCAGCACAGAGAGTGCCAAGCTCAGCAAGGATTTGTTTGTGGTGCATTTTTTTTTTTAAATCTAGCTGTGTTGTTTTTCCCAGACTGCTGCTGTAGAATGGCTTGCCAGAACATGTTCACATGAAAAAAACAAAACAAATAGAAAAACAGGGACCTGGGCGTGTGTGTGTGTGTTTTTCTTCAGCAGAAGTCGACAAACATGCTGTACGTTTACCGACTATATTTCAGTGGAATGAACCCTTCATTCTTAGGTTTGCTTTTCACAGTTTTGGCAAAATAGTGACGGGATACATGAGGCCATGTAGTCTGTCCCAGTTTCAGCTTAAAAAAAAATATGACAGTGAATCACATTTCCCAGCCGTGTCAAATACCTCTGTGCTGATGAGGAAACATTTAACACATAAAAAAACCCCCCCACAAAGTCATTGCATCCGACACGAGCGAGTTGTGAGATCGTCACCACGTTGGCATGATCTGTATTTTCACTTCCTGCTCTCTCATGGGAAGGAATGTAGGAGACTTGATTATTGCATGTGAGCTCATAAACGTAAAGATAAAGGAGGATAAAATACCGACTCAAACTGAATTGGGCTGGGTGATATATCAACATGCTGATATCGTGATATGAGACGAGATATCGTCTGGGATTTTGGATATTGTTGCATTGTGATACAGCACAAATGTCTTTTCCTGGTTTTAAAGTCTGCATTACAGTAAAGGGATACAATTTTTTTTTATTCATCTTGGTAACCATCATTAATAAATGGTAAATTGATAATAATATAAACACTAGTAACAATAATGATTGATAATGGTTGATTATAATACCATGTTAAATGGTTAATAAATATCTTACTTTGTAAACCATCTTTAAACATTATTTGGACGGTTATTATAAAGTTGTAGCTACTGCTTGTAATAATAATAATAATACTTAGTTAATGACTATTAGCCACAAGTGTTATAGTGTTAAAGTGTTATTAAATATTTGATTCATCTATCTAAGTAATGTTTGTAGATGGTTTACAAATAATTCCTTAAAGGTTTACACATCATAAAGAAAAATGTATTGTTTGTTAACTGAAAATAACTGTCAAGTAAAATTTAATATACTATCCGTTTAGCATTTATCAGTGATGGTTGTTATAAAATGTTATCCATCAATAATCAGCCCTACAATATTTATTAATTCAAGGTATTTGGTCAAAGATTTTGTGATGTTAGATTTTGTCCACATCATCCAGCTCTAAACCAATATAAATTGACCACAAATACATTTTCTTGGATTCCTGCTAAGTGCTCATAATTTCAGGGATGTAGCATGAGTCATGGCCTCAAAAATCACTGCAAATTGGTCAAAGCCACAGGCCTGAGCTTGGAATAGCAGCAGTAATCATAGCTTTTCTGTTGTGTTTCAACACACTGCCTGTATGATTAATCCGACTCTCCTCCTTTCTCTCAGGCCTCCAGTGGAGGACCGCGAGCTTGTGCGAAACGGCACTCCCTTCAGCGGGAACCCAGAGGTGGCCAGCTCAGCCGGGAAGCCCAAGAAGAAGCGCCGGCCACGTCGCCGAGCCAACGGACAGGACTACGACACGGACTACGCCTCCTCTGGAGATGAGCTGGACGACAACGACTTCGACAGGTACAAAGGAATCGTGAACTTTTTTCACCTCAGCCGCCGGCATGACAGGAAGTCGAGGTCGTGGTGCTGTGACGACATAATTTTGACATGTTTTTGCTGGTTTTTTTTTTTTAATTGTTCCTTCTGTTACTCTCCATCTACTACAGTGAATTTCCTCCCATAGCGAATGAGCAGGAGCGTGCTGACTACAAGCGCGAGTTTGACCGCGACCACCAAGAATACAAAGACCTGCAGGCAGAGCTGGATGCCATCAACAAGAATCTGTCAGATGTTGACAAAGACCTGGACGAGCTGCAGGAGGGCAGCCCGCAGTTCCTGGTGAGATATTAAAGGAAAATCCTTTTTTTAGGCATTGGGATGTGTGGGTTCTCAAATGATTTCTGCAACCTTACATCAAATTCAGACCCACCTCACCTGCTGTTCAACACAAATTAGCTCAAGCCTCAGTTTGGGCCGCCAGCAAATATGGCTTAAATAGACATTGTACTCCATCTGAGGCCACAATCTGTCAGTGCAGTGATTGATGCGTTACAGAAAAATAACTGAAGTCACTGGGTGAAAGGTCTGCGGTCAAACATTTTTGAAGCAATATGCTCAACAATGCACTACTCATTAGATATCATTTCGATTTTTGCTTTTATGCTTCACCTCTCATACAGTCCAGGACCGTTGCAGAGTGTACAGAATCAGAGTCAGAATCGACGTTAATGGCTAAGTGTGTTTATGCATACAAGAAATGTGACTGTGGTTTACAGTGGGCTCTAGTGCTTATATATCACACAAAGTAATGGGTAGAGGAAAAAAAAGGGAAAAAAAGACAGAAATAGGAATAATGAAGCTTAGTTTTAGACCAATAATTAAATATATTTTTACAAAGGTAATGACCTACATAGAAGTCCATACATACAAGATAACACTATTTTATCATTTACCCCAGAAGCAAATTTTCACTTGCACTAAATCCCATGCAGCTTCATTTTAGCCAGCATCAATAATCATTCTTTTAAATGTCTAGTTGATGTAAAATTTCTCACTGGGAAAAGCATTAGTGGCTTTAGGATTTATTAAGTTGTTTTTTTTGTCACGTTGTACATCTTTAATTAAAGCAGCTTTGCTTCAGATGATAACAATAAAGCCATGCACGGAGAGCTGGGGGGTCAAAATATCTCACAGGCACAGCAGCGCACCAAACGAAGCATTTTATATCCATGAAATGGATAACAAACAGTCACAGCAAGAAGGTGTTATCCTCTGGAAATTTTCACTGAAAACTCCCTCCTGGTCAGATATTAGTGTTGTAATTGTTTCCAATGCGTTATATTCTCTCCACAGGATGCACTGGATGAGTACCACAGACTCAAAGACATTAAAAAGGTATGTGTGGTGCAGCAGTTGATATTACCATATCTAATGTACAAATAAAACATCTTTTTTATTGAAGGCATACTTTATACTTTAAGGGGCTTGCTATATTTCTTACTGTTGTTCCCACAGTCTGCAGATTACCAGATGAAGAAGCGCAGGTGTAAATATCTGAAGGGCAAGCTGTCTCATATCAAGAAGACGGTCAGCGATTATGACCGCAGGGCCTGAACCTCTCCTCCAAGATTACACTTGTGTCCCAGACCGAGGGGCTAGATGAGCTCTGGGGTGCGCTGGAGGCTTTACTGACAGTCACCGAGCCTGAGGAGCATCGTGTAAAGGACGGACCTGCTGGTGTCATGCCGGTCCAAGCTGTGCGTGGAAGCTCTCGCAGTCTTCCTGAACTCACAGCAGGTGAAAATTTTTAACGGGCTGTTGTTGGAATTCGGTATTTTTGAACCGCGGAAAACAAATTTTCTGTCTTGTATTATGCCCACATTTGTATTTTGAATATCAACTGCCATGGATACTGTTATCCTGATATCCTGATATTTATTTTTCTTTATGCAATCTGTATGCATTTGTCTAACAAAGCTTCTAGTTTGAGGAGTGAACACATGAACACATTATCCTAGTTCATTTTTACTACCCATTGCTTATAATGACTCAGGTTGAGACGTTTTGCTGTCTTTTTATTATTTTTAGTTTGTAATCAAGTTTTTTTAGGTCAGTGTAAACATGTAAATATGTGGGAAATACTGTGATGTTCTTAATATTCTAATAGCATTTTTTTTAAAAGTGTGTTATGGTATTTTTCTTTGTACATGGCACACAACAGACAGGACACTTTGCAATGATTATGCATTTTTAATGCTCACTGCTTCTTTTTTAAACAGCTAAAGTCTACTTTCATAATGATTTGTGATACCTTTATTGTAATAAATGGATTTATTAACCATTCCTCTCTTCTTACACAGTATACACATGTACTTGACTGTTCTAATACACTGATTAGCATGTTACTGCTGAGATGGTTTCCAAGGACCACGCTGGTGATTTTGCATGTTCGGTGTAATATCTACAAAATGTGCAAACTTTTATGCCAATCATTTCTCAAAGGAAGCAGTCGTATTTTAGAATTCCCATATAATTTTTCCTCCCTTTTATCCAGCCGATGGTTTCTTCACACCAGTTTTCCATCACTGTAATAAAGTCGTCCACATTAGTTCTCCCTAAAAGCAGCAGCACTATTTTTTTGATGACTTGACACTGGGCAGAGTGAGTGAGGCGGTCTCTCTGCCAGGGAAAATAGTCCCCAGGGAAACGTTTGCTTTCCACAGCCAATTATCAGGTCTGTGTTTTATGAATGGAAGCGACTTTTTCAACCAAAAATTCCAGTTTTTTAGTTGTATGTTGTGAAATATTATATGTTGTAGTATGCTCGCATGACTTGTATAAGGGTTTGCTGCAATGTGAAATGTGGGGAAATTGTAGTAAATGGACCAAACATTCAAAATCACCGATATGGTCCTTTTAAGTAAAGCGTTGTGGCTGATCACACCTTCTCACAGAAGATTATTGAGGAATGATGGAGCAAATCAACAAACACCAATCTGGGGAAAAAAACAAACAAAAAAACGCATAACCCTAATGGTTTCTGCAAAACTGAGGCACGCACAGTTCACAGTGACAGAACTCAGCACATTGAAGCACAGGGAGGCAAATACCAACATTATTACATCCTTCAGATTTTTTAAGAAATCTCTTTGAGCTTCCTCACTGAATTTCACAGCACACAAAATTTGCATGACAACATGTTTTATGCTGAAGTACGTTGATGAACACTGTTGCTATCCTTTCTCTCGGGCTTCCTCCGGTTGTATTTGCTTCTGTTGACATATATCCCGTTAAGCTTTTGTTTTGAACTGCTCTGTCTGCATGGAGTGTCTCCTCAGCAGCATCGCCCGGGTTGGCTCTCTGGGAGGCCCAGGGGGAGCAGAGGGAATCAGTGTTTTTAGGCCGGCCTCTGTCCCACAGAAACCCCTACCACTGGAGCTGGGATCATACGTGCTAGAGATGTGTGCGTTGGGGGAGTTGACGTTCAGAGGCGGCAGAGACCTGGGCCGGGACTGGGAGTTGTAATCTAAGAAGAAGGCTGCGGACCCCCTGCGCTCAAACCCAGAGCGGACACTTCTGGTCGGACCTGAGGCCAGCAGCGACTCCCTGGAGCCCAGCGTGGTGGAGGAGCGCAATTTGATCAGCCTCTTACCCTCCGCCAGGTCTTTCTCTCTCTGCTGGGGCTCCTCAGGAAGATGTTGTGTCTGCACGGCTAGCTGTGGATCAGAGCTGTAGAGGTCATTCCCCAGCTTGCGCCTCTGAATGATGTTATGCAAGCTGGAAGATGCCATGTTGTGGAGTGGACTGCTGACATTTTTGCCAACTGGAAAGGAGGAGGAAGAGGTGAGCGAACTGAGGTTTTGAGAGTGGAGGTCCGGATGGGAGGCAGAGTGGGATGAGGAAAGACCTGGTACAGAAGCTTTATGTCCTAGTAGGTCACTACATCCTGATTTTCCCTTTTCCTCTCCCTCTACCTGGATCTCATTTCCTTCCTCCTTTGCCAAACTTCCCTCAGACTTGTTCATGCCATCGGTTGTTGAATTCATGCTTCTTATCTGTTCGGTGGAGCAGTTACACATCTGAGAGGTGCTGCAGTAGTTTTCACCAGCAGCACCTCTCAGAGTGGGATATCCAAGAGAGAGATCCTCCTTCAGGTTGAGCTCTGGAAGGTTTTCTGTGGATGAGGGGCCTGAATGAGGCTTCTGGGCCAGCAGAGAAGCTGGGATTTTTAGCCAGGGCTCAGAGTTCAACCTCAGGAGGGGCTGCTGCAGTCTACTTGCCTCCCCTTCGCCTAGCGCTCGAAATCGTGATGGGGAACATGGATGAGAGCAGACTCCGCTACTGCCAGAACACTGGCTCTCCTTAAAGGAGAAGGCCTGCTTTGCAGAACTTGAGAAAGAGGAGACACACTGGGGGGAGGCAATGAGCTGAATCTCAGAGGGGGATGCAGGCCCTGCTAACGGCATTTTACCTGTCTGATCAAGTTGACCAAGAGGAAGCATGCTGAGATACTGCTTGGCTTGCAGTTTCCCACAGGGGAATTTGTCAATAGTTATTATGATCACTTCCTTACCCTTGGCCTTGCATGTGTCAAGCAATAATTTCAGAACTGTCCGGTCACCGGCTGTGACCGCATAGACCAGTGCTGACATCCCAGACCGATCCTCCAGGCCAACATCTGCTCCGCTGGCCAGGAGCAAAGACACCACCTCAGAGCCGGCCTGCTCTCTGCAGGCGTGCATCAAGGCGGACCGGCCAGCCTTGTCCTGGATGTTGGGGTCCGCTCCTCTCTCCAGCAAATACTGGACTAGTTTGACCCGGCTGGCGCTCTGGGCATCAGTATGCTGGGTCCTGCATGCCACCATCAGGGGTGTCTGTCCTTGGCCATCACTCTCATTGATGTAAGCCCCTCCCTCCAGAAGCAGCCGCGCAAGCCGCAGGCGACGAAGGAAAACGGCTCTTAGCAGCGGGTTGCCTGAATCCACAGCTGCCCCGGAAATGCATCCCTCTCCCTCCATGGCTCGCCCTCTGCTGGACACACCTGGCAGTTTTGGAAATGTAGCAGGGCAGGTTTCTGCGGGTAGCAACAAAATACTTTTAGAGAATTATCCAGAATCAGGGCAAATTTATTTGAACAAAAATATACCTTCGCATTGCTTCTGCAGATAAAAAAAAACAAATAAACCCAAAAAACCCCAAAAGTACAAGAAAAACAACTCAAATGACCATCATTGAGCAGACCTTGAAACTACTGTGGTGGAAAAAAAAAAAATACCTGAATGTGTTTTCACATTCTTGTGGTGTGCTGCACGAAGCACCTGCCCTCCTCTTTATCAGTAAACTCATTATTTATATGTGGGAAAACAGTGGCTATCATGTCTGAAAGAGGACATAAAATTCTTGGTTTTATTGCCTGCTGATAGGATCTATTCCATGAACAGCTCCTTCTCATGCGGTTGTCCTCTCCAGCCCAAGGAGAGGCAGACAGTTTCTATCAGCCTTTGTACTGTGTCCTTGCTTTTTTCCATCAGACCGGCTGAAATGGTTGTTGCCTGTGCTTCAGACAGTAAGATAAGGTTTTTTTGTGGATTACAGGCCATGAAATAATGATTGTATATTAATATTATATAATAATAACATTTAACTGATTTTACACACACACACGTATATATATGCATATGTACATACATTTTGCATACAGAGCAATAGAGATAGATAGATGTCATTGTGCAGGTTGAATCTTTTTATGGTTCCCCTTTTTTGCAAAGTATAAAAGGTTACCAAATGTATGTGTATCTGTTTGTGTGTGTGTGCGTGTGTATGTGTGTGTGCCATAATGAATCTCTAATGACTCTATTTTGTGTTGAGATTGAAAGGCCCACTGAGCAGAAGGAACAGTGTCGCATGTGGGCGTCATAAGAGGCAGGAGAGTCATCTTTGTCTCGCTTCAGGTCAGAGAAAAACATCACCAGGAAGGGCTTTTAAAAGTGCTGGGGGAACAGTGTATGCAAGTTGTGTCAGTAAAAAAAAAAACAACAAAAAAAAAACAACTTACCCTCATTACGAGGCGCCTTCACAGATTTCCACTTGCCAGGACTTTCAGTGTGTGCTTGTGTGTGTGTGTGTGTGTGTGTGTTGTGTGTGTGTGTGTGTGTGTGTGTGTGTGTGTGTGTATGGGTGGGGGAGGGTAGCTGATGATGACAAAGAGGCAGTTGCTAAATCAGC
>OMLB01019017.1:0-26914 GCA_900302555.1 Myripristis jacobus
ACCAAAAGTTAAAAATAAAAGCAAATGAAGCGCTTAGTATTTAGTATTTCAGTGGGTGAGCGTACTTCTCACATCAATTCTCGGTAGACAAAGTTCTTTACCAGTGGTATGGGTCTTTGCACAGGCTAATGCTGTAGTGTGTGTATGATTTAAAAAAAAAAAATGGTAGTATCACTTTAAGTTTAATTTGAAATAGATCGACATAGATGGACTGGGAATAATATTAATACAAACTTCAAGTGTAACAGAACAAATCTGAAAAATGGCAGCACGGCATGAGTTTGAGTGTGATCCTCAATCAAACCCATATAAAATAAATAATTCATATATTGTACTGCATACTGCAAAACAAAAAAGAAATGCCATTTTTAAAATAAAAAAAAAATCACATTCAATTCTATTTTGTTTTTCAGGTGGCTCCATTTACACCTTGTTCTCTTACGGTCATCATTAAAATGGCTGATAAAGTAAACTCGTTGCCATTCTTCTATGGCAACATAACCCGGGAAGAGTCGGAGGAGCACCTGCGGCAGGCTGGCATGGTTAATGGATCATACCTGCTACGGCAAAGCCGAAATTATTTGGGGGGCTTTGCTCTATCAGTGGCCTATACACGGCAGTGCTACCACTACACCATTGAGAGGGAGCCCAATTACACTTATGCCATTGCTGGAGGCAAGAGCCACAAGAATCCTGTGGATCTGATCGACTACCACTCGCAGGAGATGGACGGTCTTGTGTGCCTGCTGAAGAAGCCCTGCAACAGGCCCAAGAACATGCAGCCTAAGGTGGGGCCATTTGAGGACCTGAAGGAGAAGCTCATCCGGGACTATGTAAAGCAGACTTGGAACCTGCAGGTTAGTTACAACTCCACTGTGCTGTCTTTTACCTAGAGCAGGTCATTTGCAGTATTCAGAATGGAAAGTAAAGGCAGCAGAGCAAGAATACTCCTCCTTCATCTCTTTCATTGAAACTGGTTAACTGACTTTGTGAGTTGATAGACCCATTCTTTTGACTTAAATTCCTGTTTATATTGTTAGCAAATTGTTATGGGTGTGTTGTTTAGTTTGCAACTGCAATTTGACTGAGATGTTTGATGGCGAGGTTAGTTTGGTGATTGTCCACTCTCAGACTTCATTTTTTATACAGTTCATTAATGCACAGCAGTCATAGATGTATGCATTACAGCTGTAAGGCTTCATCGGCGTCTTATATGAAAGAGGAAATGCTGCATACATGTACACAGACACACTGAACAATGAATGAATCTATCATTACAACCTTCATCTTTCATGTAAAATGCTTATGAAGGCCTAATGGGGAAAATACATCACAGATGGATGTGGTGCAACCTGTGTGTTACAGGAGAATGCTTTCCCTTTAATTCAATGTTATCTCAATTTTTACACGGCTTTTGCATTTTTTTTTTCAATTCTATGCACATCATTGTAGGCCAATTTCAATCTAAAGTGATAATCCCATCATTG
Source organism: Myripristis jacobus (assembly GCA_900302555.1). NCBI lineage: Eukaryota > Metazoa > Chordata > Actinopteri > Holocentriformes > Holocentridae > Myripristis > Myripristis jacobus. The sequence continues at coordinate 1,488 of OMLB01019017.1, forward strand.
TTAAAACAATCTAGTATTAATTCTAATATTAATTCAGCACTCAGTTCTTATACAGCCCACGCTGTTTCTAATGCCGAGCTCTGGATAACCAACTGTATTGCCACAAGGTAAAATAGCTTGAAATCCCCTCTGAGAACTTTGTCTTTGTAGACATGGCTTGCACTCTGGCAAGCAACACAAGCGCTGTTGGTGGAGCAGGTAAAAAAGTGCTGCCCTGCTTCTGTGATGCGTCACGAATGTTATCAGCGGACATGAAGGGTGAGGCTGAAACGTGTACGTCTGTCACTGCTGTGCATCATTAAATGGTACTGGAATTCTGTCTGAGTCCGGATTTTTAGTTTGAAGGCCAGTAACAGCCAGGAAGGGCAACACTTCAATTTCTAAACATCGATTGTAACATCTTGTAACATATTTGTAAGTCATAAATTAACTCCAACTAAGAGTAGGAGCTAACATTAACCATTTGCTGCCACAGGTAATGGCTTAAAAGCTAATGAAGTAACAAATACCATTAACCTTGGACTGACACAGGCAGTGACTGTGGTGCTGGCTGCCACCCCAGTCACTTACTAGCTATCCCTTGAGGCCAGATTTCACAGTCGCTTAGGGACCGTGCAGCTGGTTTTGGAAGGAACAGAAGTCAGTGGCTGGTTAAACTGCAGAGGAGCATGTGGTGAACCCAGTGACCCTCTGGCTGTCCCTACACATCGTCACTTTACAGTATATTTGCATGGAGCTGCATTTATTTTAAATCTTTCACCCTGTTTACCTGAGTTAACAGTGTTTTGCGGGTGATCTGAACACAACTGAACAGCTGAGACACCGAAGCTTTATCATGTGTCTCTCATGCCCTCACTTTATCTTGGCTTGATTGAAGGAGTAATGTCATTTGCTATTGTGGCAAACTTGGAGAACCAGTTGAGTACTGAATAAAATATAGAATTAAAAGACCATACCAGTGATTTTGCGTGTCTAGCTTAATATCCACAAAATGCATGTATGTAAAGTTTCTGCTAACCTTTTACCAGTGCAGGCAGTCATATTTCAGAACTCCCATATCAGTTTCCCTGTTTTTTATCCAGCCTTTCGTTTCCATTCATTCCACCAATATGAAAATGAACTTTCGGAGACTTCAAACTTTCCTCACACCAGTATTCCATCACTGTAATAAAGCCCTCCACATTAGTTTTCCTAAAAGCAGGAGCACTGCTGTGTTTTGAGGACTTGAATTAGTGAATTATCAGTTCTATGGTTCTATGGTTCCAAGCCACACAAGCAGAACATTATAAGCTGGGTGTTTCAACCAAAAATTCATATTTGAAAATTGAGGGATTTTGATTGTGTGCTGGGAAATATTTAGTACCCCTGCATGTTTAAAAAAAAGTTTGTTGCAATGTAAAATTGCAACAAACTTTTGCAAGGTACATTGCAATAATTAGGCCAAACATTAAAAATCACTGGTATGGTCCTTTAATATTTTTGTTCTTGTCACAGCATGATAAGAAGAGCTCAAAGCTCATGTGTCTGTACAGGGGGCAGCTCTGGAACAGGCCATCATCAGCCAGAGACCTCAGCTGGAGAAGCTCATTGCAACCACCGCCCATGAAAAAATGCCCTGGTTCCATGGCAACATAACCCGAGAGGAAGCTGAGCCAAGGCTTCAAAATGGCACCCGCACTAATGGAAAATTTCTGTAAGGATTTTTACAATTAACAGTTCTTTGATTTTTACTATTAGTTTTGTGGTGCTGTACAGTGTAAGGCTCTGTCTCACAGCAGTGGTATTTTTAGTGCTTGTATTTTTAGCATTTCCCATAAATGCTGTTGCTTCCTGAACACCTGTACACAATTTTAATACAATGTAGAGGCAAGTAGAGGCTGCCAGGCCCCTCAGCAATGAGTTCATCTGTTATGCTGAGAATATTAATGTTTCAATCACTTATGACTCTACCAATATAGGGTTAACCTACCACTACGCTGCTTAGCGACTCAACAGTGGTCACAGTATCACGAAGATCTGCTTTGTAACTTGAATATTGCTTGTGGCCATATTACTGGTGCTTCCAGTGGTAGCAGTGTGTAAAGCAGTGGTGCTCATCTGTGCTGTCAAACTACACAGTTGTGGTGTGCAGGAGGCAAAGCTGTCAACACAGCAATACTGACCCGCTGTTGAAAACAATGAATGAAGAACATCAGATCACACCTAAGGAATCCATCATGTAAACTCCCTTGAAGAGCAGCAGTTGTTTACAGAATAAATAATGAAACAGTCAAAGGGGATGCAAGCAAATAATTCAATACATTTTCAATATGTGATTAATCGTGATTAATCCAAGAATTTTCTTGTGATCACCATAAAAAAATTAAAAAGTTGATTGACTGCCCTAAACTGTTAGGGTTTGTTTTGTATAGACCCCAGCAAAAATCACACATCATCATTTTAATTGCTCTTTCAGATGAAAATTACAATGCAAAAATGATTGCAGTATGATTTTTTTTAATCATATCGTTCTGCTCTATTTGAACTGAATTTCCTGCGTCCACATGTACAGTCCCACAAAGTGTGTGGAAACATTTTACTTCTTGCTTTGCTGCATTTGAACAGTTAGCAGCGGTGTTGAGTGTGTGGAGTATTTATAGTAGATGGAGCTCAGGCTGAGAGGCATGGTCTCTGCTGAAGAGACACAGAGAAGTCTGTGGTTTCCGCTGTGACAGTTTGCAAAGGACTTCCTGTAGCCAGAGAGAGCTAGAAGAATGACAGCAGGAGATTAAAGCTGGCCACTTTATCTTTTACACTGTCATGAACCATTTACCATAGACATCTTTGTCTTTCCAATAAAATATTTATTATAGCTTCAAATCATTCTTCTAATTTTTACAGGAATATTGCAGAATATAGCATAACGGATAGTGCTCTGTTCTTTATATTAAAATAAACTGGTTCCTAAACTGGTCATATTTGTGTGCAGGTATTTATGATGATTTTGGAATATAGAATAATTCAGTCATTCTCAAATGTGGGAATGGGTACCCCTATGGGTACGTTAACATACTGCAGAGGGTACGTAAGCTTTTGTTTTTAGTGTTGATTTAAAACATATCAGTCATGCATGATTTCTAAAATAATAAGCCTATGCTATAATGGGTTCAATAAAAAATGTCAGTGCACCACATTTTATCTTCAGTATTCCCTCTGGTTTTCCAGAAGATGTTAAAATTTATGTTTGTGGTTTAAATCTGTTGCCGTGGTCGTCGAGTGAGGACATTTGTTCACTGTGACCAGGAAGACAAGACAAATAGATTAGTGTTTGAAACGGAGCAGCGATACAGCTGAGAACAAGAAGAAAAAAAAGAGATAAATTCTCCTCAGTGTCAGGTTGTTGTTTCACACACTGATGGAGCTGGGTTGGACTCCTGCACAGAGATTTTTTTCTTACCATTTATTTATTTATTTATTTGCACTGGTCAGGGGGTACTTGGCTGAAAAATATTTGAAATGGGGGACATTATCAAAAGAAGTTTGAAAACCACCAGCCTAATTGTGACAGTTGTGGCATCTTGTCATGTACTTCTCTGCTTTCCCATCCATATGAACAGATATAGATGGGAAAGAAGAAAATCTCTGATAAGAGATAAGATAAGAGTATTTATCTGCTGTGTGAAACTGTGGTAGTAGAAATTAACTGTTAAACACTTTAATGGGAAATCTTAGCATTGCAATTCCCTCTGCACATATCCTATGGGATATGACTGGCTTTTTGGAGGCCGCAGTCAGTGTCCTGGTGGGCTGAGATGTGGCCTGCAGGCTGGATGTTCAGTATCCCTCAACTATGGACAATTTAATACTGTGTAAAATTTGGGAGGAACTGGCCATTGGGGGCGCTATACTTACAATTTAAAAAGTCTGAAAATATTAATGAGGGCTTCTCATGTTATAACTTACTCGTGGATATGTGTTGGCCACCAGATGTTTCATCTGCTCATTACTAACAAGTTTTTACAAGTCCTCATGCCAAATGCTTCAGCTGTATATTCATCACTGAGTTCATTTTCCCGCTACTCTTCCAAATTTTATTGTATCTTATATTGGGCACAATTTACAAAAATGGATTTAAACTATTAACATGATTTTGTTTTAGCCAAATGTAGTAGGCACATGCACTGTGCACATGCAACCTTGTCTCCTAAAAATTACATTCCCATACAACTAAACTGCATTCTCTGAATTACAGTTAGCAGAACTATCATTCTGAAAAGACATGAAGTAGATATTATGGCCTTAATCATATGAAAATTTTGTCATGTGCCTTTTATTTAAAATGGGAATTTATTTTTGCAGTGAAGCACTGTGGAAACCTGGGGAGAAAAACATACAAACAAACAAACAAACAAACAATAAAAAAGGGAAGAGTTGTGTAACTTAGTTTTTTTCCCAGTTAGATGGATAGGCCGAGTACAAGTTTGCACCTCTCTGCTGGGCATTAACTTCCTAATTTTACTGGGGTTTCATTTCAGCACAGTGTCAGTAAAAGCTGAAATATTTCTCTGCTCTCTTTCAATATGCTAATGATGTTTATTGTTAATAAAGGGTTTGATAAATTAGATGGGGTGTTTTTTTTCTGTAATGCCAGCAACCTCACATCCTCTGCTTTGTGTATTTCCTCTCATGGCCTCTGCTAATCTATTTCTCTGCCCCTTCTGTCTGCAGACTACGACAGAGGGATGTGAGCGGATCCTATGCTCTGTGTTTGCTTCATGAAGGACTCGTCAATCACTACCGCATTGATAAGGACAAGGCTGGCAAGCTGTCTATACCGGATGGCAAGAAGTTTGACACCTTGTGGCAGGTTAACACAACAACCTTTAACCATGTTACTGTGGTTGGAATTCCAGTACCTGATTTAAGTGTTGCAGAGTGATATCCCCCTCATGTCTCACTGACAGCTAAGGCAGTAGCTTATGGTCACATCAGAAAGTGCAATACAAAAAATAACCATAATTTATTAGTGAGAGTTGATAGGGCTGTTGGTCAATATTTACAATATCAATTACTTGACCAGCTGCTGAGATTGATTTTCATGTTTCATACACACACACACACACACACACAAATACACACACACTGGATTCTGATAGCAATGGTCCAGTACAGTCATAGAATTACAAACTCAACTCAAAAAAGAGCGGGAAGAGAGAAAAAAAATGGCAGGTAGGAGGGTGTTTTTGTTTTCTGTGAGCTATAGGCCTGTAAAGCCCTTGGAGGCGGTGAGTAAGGGCTTTAAATGAGCTTGAACTGTTGATGTCCCACACTGTAGACTTTGACATGTGAACTACTGTTTTCCCACAGCTGGTGGAGCACTATTCATACAAACCAGATGGCTTGCTCCGAGTGCTAACCGAGCCCTGTGCGCGACCTGAGGGAGAAAGCGGTAAACACAACCCCACAATTAACGGAAGCATGTATAGAGCATTTTGTAGACAGTTCTACAACCTATATATCCAGGCTAGTAACAACACATAACGTGGTGGTGTCACAGAATGAGTTCTGTGATTGGTTATTCTGCATTTTACTACTCCTCATTAGTAAACCATTTAATGAATTTTTGTTTAACAGCAACTATTGGACGGCCACCCTTACCACGGGATCACCCTAGAGTAAGTTGTGTTTTTTTACATTCTGTGTGTGTGTGTGTGTGTGTGTCTGTTTATGTTTATATTTATTATTTGCAAAGTTAAAAGATGATCATAGACTACGAACAATATTACCAAGAAAAAACATGCAGAGGTTTTAAAACCCCGCTGAATAGTTACAAGACATCTTTAACTGAGCACAGTAATTAAAATGTGGCACAGCTCATACTACTACTACTACTACTACTACTGCAAATAATAATAATAATAATAATAATAATAATAATACTTTTTTAATTATAATAATACCAATCTATATTATAAACAGTATTTAGCAGATATACTGCCTTAATAAATGAGCTTAATAAATATGGTTTACATTGTGTGGTATGAAAATTGAACTGAAAACTGTCCTTGAGTGGTTCTAAAGAATAAACATGTAATAAAAGCTTGCTGGGAGCATTTTCACTCTAAATTTCTATGAAGTATTTTGAGACAGTGGAGGAGAGGTTAGGTTGCAACTCTCACATCTCACATTATCTTTTTTGCAAAATAAACAGCTGTTTTAAATTACTTTAAACAATGCATGAGCTTCTCTTGGCATAAAGAGGATAATTTAGCAAATTAGCTTTGAAGCAAGAACTAACTTTGTGTAGTGCAATATCAAATTAGTAATTCATAGTTTTTATCAGATAGAAAATAGTATCGAGAGCAAAAAATAAAAAACAAAATTGTTGATGCAAGATCTAGATCATTAAGTTATATTTTTTTTAAAAAGTAAAGGGACCACGTATTGAGCCCTGGGGTATCCCACAAGTCAGATTTAGACAGCTGGAATCAGCCGCATTACAAGATACATATTGCCTGTGGTTCAGTTCAATTAAATTCAAATCAATTCAGTTCAATTTAATCAGTTCAGTTCAAGCCTTTTTTTAGACAGATGGTCTCAGTGAGATCAGGACTAAATCACAGCAACTGGACTGTAATTAATTATTATCAAGACTCTTGACTCTTGACTCTTGAAAGGCGATTGTTGATTTTTGTTGAATCTTTCAAGTGCTTTAGCTAAGCAAGCAGCAATGGTGATTGCTTGGTAAACGGAAAAAATGAAAGGGTCTTCAGATTTAAACACTGGTAGAAAAATTACCCATATACGTTGATCAGGAAATTTACCTGCTATTAAAGAAATTACTTGAAAATGAAGAAGAATTGGAAAATGTGCAATAGAGGTGCAATAGAGGATTTTTAAAAAAAATCTGCATGTTAGAACTCAACGCATCAGACTGGCAAACTCCGGTTTGAGATTTAACACAATGTGTTAGAGTTTTCAATGGGACTGATAGTTGAAAAAAGTAGAATGAGATAGTACTGTAGGACAAGTCAAGATGTATCTGGTGTCCCTTTAGCTAATGTCAGTCCAAGTAATAATTACATTTGTTTGTTTGCTATTTGAGTGGGATATGTAAGTAAGTCTTAACTGCTTACTCCCACTTTGAATTGGGAACATGGAATTCTTTCTCGTAAAGGTTTATGTAATAAGTGATTTATTATTGGCCCCAGATTTTCTTGGTGTCAGCGCTGAATGGTGTTACTTTTGCTTGATAATGTTGCCTGTGTATGTGTGCGTGCGTGTGTGTGTGTGTGTGTGTGTGTGCGTGTGTGTGTGTGTGTGAGTGAGTGATAAAGTTGCTACACATACACAAAGTCTTTCATTGCTCAAAAATTTTCTAATGAAAATTATTTACACATTCCTCTCTTCAACATGTTCTCTCAAAGTACTGTTTCATACACTGAATGGGTTTTGAGTATTTTTGTTGAAGAAACAAAATGGGGATTCTGCAGAATATCTACCAAAACAGATCTTCTTTGATGCCTGGTGGTATCAGCTGACTCCTTGTTACTGTATGTTGTCTGACAGCACGCTGTTTACATACTTTCAGAATAACTATGAACAAACATTTTTAACACCTTGGTAAATGACCTTATTCTGGCATAAGAATGCCTACTTTTTGACCTGTCCAATTACTAACATACATACACTCAGGTGAAAAAAATTGTGGTGTGTTTGTGAGTGTTTTCCACTTCCCATCATTTTCACACCATAACCAAGTACAATGATAAATTGTATTCTTTGAGAGACAGACGTTAACCTGTGTTTACCATACACATTTTTTAGACTGTGGCCTAACATTTCCTCCTCATTGCTTTTTATGATAGCAATCATATGCATGAACATAACATTACAACATAATCTACTTATAACTTCTTTTAAATTGTGGTTTCTAGCAAGGTGCAACAGGTGGATTTTTCTCCAGACTCAGAAACTACTCTGTACCCATACCTGGCCGGAAAAAGGTGCACTAACCACCCCTGCCTCCTCACAAACCCTCTTCCTGATTTCTAACAGTTGTGTGCATAGCTGTCCCAAGTGTGATCCTGCTTAAATGTGATTGGTTATCTGTTAATTCACTCCACAGATGTACTTGGGCTCCATTTACTTACCTTCTCCCTCATACAAAATTTAAAGTGGGAGCAGAGATCTTCACAGTTGGAACTAGCAATTTCCTACAATCCCAATTTGTGCAATTACAACTGTCAAAACAGCCAACACTCGACACACAGCAAAAATGAGTGCTGTGTGACAGTGAATAAGGCTGTATAATCAAAATATACTGCGGATTCATTTTGACAGTGCTGATTATTATCCGAGTTCTTCTAGGCTTCGGAGCCTTGGGCAGCTCACTTGGTCTTTCTTTGTTTCAATTTTATTTTTATTTTTATTTTGTCTTTTTCATTTTAGTATATCTGGCCTCTTAATTGAATGTAGCTGCAAAAACAAACAATAGGATTGCAAGCCTTTCAGGAACTATAATGTTCTGTCCAATAAACTATGGCACCCTGGAAATGTAATGAGAAGACACTGTTTACTAATTTGTGCACACTGGATACACTTTGTTACCTAAGTTTAATAGAATAGTTCTTTTGGTCAAACTGTCCACACAGGATACAATTTGCTCCTTCAGTTTGATTATATCTTTATCAAATTTGGGTTGGCACATACTGATAAGTATAATATTAGGGAGAGTTGTATACTATTTCTGTTAGTTTTCCATAACAACAACAACAACAACAACAACAACAACAATAATAACGATACTACTACTACTACTACTACTAACAACAATAATAATGATGATGATAATAATAATAATGATAATAATAATAATAATAATAATAGATCCTGATCATAATAACAGAAGCCAGTCACATTCAGTTCAGTTCAATTCAGTTTTATTTGTATAGCATCATAAGTCCCCATGAAATGACCTCACATGACTTCTACTTCCTGTAAAACTGAATATCTTAAACAGTGACATCACTCTAGTGGGTATTCATTAAAATTTTACCCAATAAAACCTTCACAAATCCTTTAACTTCCTCTTTCATCCTCCTATCCCTTCAAATGAAATGGTGTTTCTCTTCCAAACTGAGACCCCATTGATTAGCACTAGTGAATGATCCTCCCCTGCACAATGTCCTGCCCAAACACCCTGTTTCAACAGGAACTACAAAAATCAAGACAGTAACAGTCCATTTCATGAAGTCTTTAATTAGTGCTTTGTGTTCTTCTACACAGCCAAAAGGTCACACACACAGTTCAGCTTTATACAGATAAGTTGTAAAGCAGCTGCCCTCCTGATAAATCCTGAGCTCCATCAGAGCTGTCTAAAAAATATTTCAGAAGCTAAAAGTTTAATTCTGTTTCCCCTGGAGAGTTTCCTCTGTCCTGTCAGTATGCGTTGCTGTGACATTACGGCGTGGAAATGTTTACGATTACTGAAAGCAGTTGCTCTAATCTTCAAAGTAAGTGGTTAAAACACATTAATACAACACAAAATATAGAAATCACCTCGAAAGCATAATTTAAAAAACCACATATCCTACAGAGACAGGTAGAGGTGCGGTGAAATGTCCATTCAGACGCAGGTGTCTAAATCTGAGAAAAATAATTCATTCAGGTGGGTGGTGGGGGGATGATTTATTATATATATATATATATTATTATATAATTTACATGTGGATTAGGATGACATCAGAGCCGAACCGTGCATCACAACCAGCTATATATAAGGCTGACAGAATCTGCTCTTTCATAACTCAAGAATGATACATTCTTCTAATACTGCTATTATTAATTTTGAAAATGTTATTTTTGTTCATCATTTGCTCATGGTCAGTTACAGCACAACAGCTCATATCATGATGAGCTAACAAACTGTATCTTGTGTGCACAAATGTGTGTGTGTGTGTGTGTGTTTTTCATTGTTCTTCTAAGGCTCTGTACTAAAGCTGTATATATTCAAATAGGATTTTGACATGAACATGCTCCCTTAACTAAAACATACAGTTCCTAAAAGCAGGGGTGTGGAACATTTGAATTGCAAGTCACCGATTTCTCATGTTTACAGGTTCACACTTGTAAGGCAGTCAGAGGAGAGACTTTTGCAGAATAAATTAGTCATTCAAATAGTTCCATACCCCTTCTTTGAACGCATGTGAATCAACATGCTAACACCTGCATATATTGCCGTCTTACCCTTTGCATGAATAAACAAACCCCCCCCTTTCATGGGAACCCATGTATTACAGTGATACAGAAAAACTTGAAGATGATGAGAGATATTTCAGTGTATTATATTTTTGAAACAGATTAATAGACATAATAATACTATCCCACAGTTTCATTCATAAAAAAGTTCTCTTATTCCTGCTTTTCTCTGTAAACAATTAGTCCTCCAGGAATGGCAATTTTTATTCAATAAGATGGAAAAGGATATTAAATGTCCTGGGAAAGATGTTAAATACTAAATGCCCTCTAAAGATACGTGATGTAGACTTGGGAAAAGAATTATTGTACACATGGATTAATGAATGCTTAAGATGAAAAGAACAACATAGCAAATCATAGTTTCTTAGAGGAATGTCCCTTTATTGCACAGAGCTATTATAAAGAAAAATATATCACTGTAATACAAGTTCCATAAAAGAGTGGCACTGTGCTTGAGAAACGAATGACTAATATTTTATGTACCCCTGGTCATTAATTCACGCCACCGCACGTGACTTTTCAGCAGCGCTTAGATATCACTGCTATGAAGCACAGCAGGTCTTCTCTGACAAACCAATGACTTCTCTCACCTCCAGGGCTGGGGAGGATCTCAACACAACCAATCATCATACAGTCTCAATCCTTATGAAACCAGGGTGCCAAATAACCAAGCAGCCAGCAAAGGTAAGTTGAGAGAAAGGTCTTTTTGAATATTTATTTATTTATTTATTTATTTATTTAAATTCACTCAATCTGAATTTTGCTATTTTTTATTTTTTTTTAATTTGGTGCTTCCTCGCAACAACTTGTGTGTTTCCTTTTTAGTGATTTGCATTGAATTTTGGGTTCTCTTGCAGTACTTTTCTACTTCTGTTCCTCTAAGCTGTATGTCTATTTCGGCTCAGCTGCTCCCAGTGCAGCAGTACAGTGCCCCAGTGTGGATCAGCTCATAGAATTTGACTTTAAACTGGGCATGAATTCTGCTGATATAGTACTATTGCTCAATAGGCACGGTTTTGTGATTAGTGAGAGTGAAGTTAAATGCATTCACAGATCAAGAGACCTATGGGAGCAGCTTAGTGGAATTGGACATATGGCTCAGAGGGAAGGGAACAGAAGTAGAAAAGCATTGCGAGAGAATGCAAAAGTTATTGTGCAGTAATGCAAAAAAACAAAAACAAAACAAAACAAAAATACTAATAATCTTGCCAGGACCCCTCAGGGACTCCATAGATATATATTGTGCGATTTGCTGGACCATCCAAGTGTAATACATCCACCAGGTTTGGTTTATTAACTAATGTACTGCTCCAAAATGAATGAAGTAGATACAGAACAGAGAACAAAACGATTTTGGGCGGCAATACACACATTTGTTTTGGTCTCACTTTGAGCTCTGTCTTCTGCCAGCTGGTTTCCAAAATAGCGGAACTGTTTTCAGCCGTAGCACTGCCACTGTATCACTCTGTAGGTTGAATATGAGACCAGAGTGCCACTGTGTGGTGACAAAGTGGCAGTGCTATGGTAGAAAATAGTTTTGCCATTTTGGAAACCTGCTGGCTGAAGACACATGCTCAAAACAATTATCTAGCGTTGTGTCGTCTTTGTGTGATATTCTGAGACTAAATCAGTAAATTTATGAGAAAAAAACTCACAAATTTATGAGAAAAATTCTGAGATTATAAAGTCACAAATCTTACACTTGATTTTTGCCCAGAATCACAATATTATCAAAAGTGAACTCAAGCCTGTTAAATTATTATGTACAGTTAGGTCTATAAGTATTTGGACAGTGACACAATATTCATAATTTTGACCTTGTACACCACCACAAGATGGATTTGAATTTACAAATTCAATTAGAACTGAAGTGAGTGCAGTCCAACTAGAAACTCATCCCATACCCCGTATGGTGTTTATTTCTTCCTTAGAGGCCATGCCTATGGACACAGAGGTGTATGAGAGTCCCTATGCAGACCCAGATGAACTGAGGAGTTCCACCGTGGAGCGCAGTCATCTTTTCCTGGAGGATGGAGAATTGGGCTCCGGGAACTTTGGCACAGTCATGAAGGGCATCTACAAAATGAGGAAGTATGCTATATCACATCACAACATTCACTGGCTATGGTTAAGGGACCATACCAGTGATTTCGCATGTTCAGAGTAATATCTATACCTCAGGTTTCTGCTAATCTTTTCTAGTCTAATCTAGTCTCACTAACACTTCCATGATTCATGAATGTTAATGACTTTGTCAGCCGCAGATGTAGAACATTATAAGATGGGTGTTTCAACCAAAAACTAATTTGAAAATTGAGAGATTTTGACCATATGTTGTGAAATCTTTAGCCCCCCTGCATGATTAGCAAAATGGTTTGTTGCAATGTAAAATGTGGGGAAATAGTAGTGAAAAGGCCAATCATTCAAAATCACTGGTTTGGTCCTGGTTAAAGTAATTTTGTTTTATTTAATTTCACCACTTATACTTTAACTAGAAAGGACTTACTAGAGTGCGTCCCTCTGCCAACACGATGCAACTGTTAAGACATGCTAGTTCCACATGTTGGATATTCACCAAAAATTAAATTACCTTAATTAACCTGTGGCCAACTGATGTGAACAGTAAATCAGTTCTTCTTTGCCACATGGCCAACCTTTCCACCAAGAGTCATGGTGTGTAAATCTGTTTAGAGGTTCCATGCATTCTATATATGAAGCCATGCCAACTATCATGCCCCAGTTTGCCCAATTTGTGTGGAAAAAAGCAGCTCTTTCTGGCCCATGACTAACATTTCCACCAAGTTTCATGCACATCAATTCACAACTTTTTGACATAGCCTGCTAACACACTGACAAACAGAATGGAGGGAAAACATAACTACTGCCCAACTCTGTTTGCGGTTGCAATAAATACAAGACATTATTCATTCAAACCTTTATTCATACTCAAAGGAATCATTGAAGTTGACCTCATTTTCAATGATGTCAACAAAGACTAAATAAAGAAAAGAAAAGAAAAATGAAACAGGTACACACACTGAAGCTGGGAGGTTGTGTGATCATGGTTTGAAATTGTCCACAGGCTGGTAGAGTATTAGGTTTGAGCGTGTGTGACTGATTTTTGGGCTGATTTCCCAAGTTCAGGTTGTGTCTGGGGCCAGTCATTTGACTGAGTTCGATAGGTACCAAAGTTCCACTCCAGCATCATTGAGATATAAGGTGGTCGGTTGCCAACAAAACTCTACATTAAATGTCAATGTAGCCCAATCCACTTTATCACACAGAATGCAGTGGTGTATCGTAGCTGTCACCAGTAATAAATCTGAGTGCAGAATGATAGACCTTTTCAAAGGGTTAAAGAGTGGAAGGGGCAGCATTTCTGCATAATTACATTACATCACTGTAGCTAACATTAGCTATCTAATAACAAACACTGCTCGTGCTTGGATTTGATAATGCCATTACTGCGGCAAACTTCTATCTGTACTTTATGCATTAGGACAGAGAAGCCAGTTGCAGTCAAGATCCTGAAGAACAACGATAACAACCCAGGGATGCGGGAGGAGATGCTGCGGGAGGCCAATGTCATGCAGCAACTGGACAACCCTTACATTGTCCGCATGATTGGTATCTGTGAAGCTGAGAACCTCATGCTGGTCATGGAGCTGGCTGAGCTGGGGCCACTCAACAAGTTCCTGCAGAAGAATAAGTATGTACTCCTACATGGTGCTTTAGTTACCTACCATGAGGCAATTTAGAGTCACTGGTTATTTCCCATTCACAAACACTTGACATGGAACCACACAGTCAGCTAAAGGTTCACTCTAATACATGTTGCTGGATTCACAGGTTCAGTATTACATTTTTAACTAGATTTTAACTAGATAGAATTTCAAAGAATTTCTTAAAGCGCACTCAATTTTGGTCATATGGAACAACAGCGCCTTAGAATAGAAACTTTCAGCCCAAAGTACTGAAAGTGTAAATGAGGTACAATAATAACAACAATAATGTTGTTATTATAAGGTTTATTATAATAAGGTTTTGTGATAGAAATTGCTTATAGTCACCTTGCATTTTCTTTGATTTTGCGCTCTGTAGTTAAAACAACATAACTGATCCTCTACAGGCACATAACCGTCAAGAACATAACAGAGCTGGTCCACCAGGTGTCTATGGGCATGAAGTACCTGGAGGAGCATAACTTTGTCCACAGAGACCTCGCTGCCAGGAATGTGCTACTGGTGACCCAGCACTATGCCAAAATCAGCGACTTTGGCCTTTCTAAAGCTCTTGCTGAGGAGGAAAACTACTACAAGGTAATGGCTAACAGGGACACAGAGTGATGCGTACAGCTCAAAAGAAATGTGTTGATATGGCAAAGTTCAGGACAGTCAGTGCAGCCTCACAAACTCTGAAATAGTGACGAGAACCGGCTCATAAGCTTCCCTTCCCATTTTTCATTTGTAGCACTTTATTTAATTTCGTATCATATTATTAGGCTATTATTTTTTTTTTTATTCATTTATTTATTGGAGGCGTCTGGAACAGGGACATATAAAGGCTTTTCAGAAAAAAAATAATGCCACCCTATTAGAGACAGTCAAAATTTGATTTTATTTATGTTTGTTAAATAAAAATGTATGTTGCATAGATTTTTTTTTTCACCCATTTTGCCAAAAAATACAGATTAGCTCCAGTAAATTTGGTCTGGATTCTCAGTCTTCCCTGTACAGCTGCATGGCATCAGCAGTTGACAGGCCACACTTAAAATTTCATCAGAACTTTGACTGTGTGCATCATTTTACTGTTGAAGATCAAGTACTGTGCCTGTGCAGCATTTTAGAATTCATTCTTCATATTCAATCAAGAAATACTATTTTAAAGGGGCACTGGTTAATCTGTGATGTTACCAGGCTGGGCAGAGTTCAGAGTAGGCAGGCTTTATTTCTGTCAAAGATCTTCAACAGGTTCCACCCAGTGAGTCAAGCCCAGGGATAACTGGCTCTAGCTGGCGTGTACACCTCTTTATATACTGTGCAGAGGGCCCTCCCAGCCTTTGCAGTGGTGCAGGGGGACCGCCTTCTCTTTTTCCTTATTTAGATCTTTTTGGACATAAAAGGATTTGTGTCAGCAGGTGCTTTCCTTGGAAACTACTGTGTCTCACCAGACAAGTTCACTCATGTCCTGACACAATTATATTATATTTATTTACTCACACAAACTTAATTTCTGGCAAAATCATTTAACAATCTTGATTATGTAGTTTATACACTATTACTGTCTAGCATTTTCAATATGGATTAATGCACATTAGCTCCAAATTTTTATAATTTTTATGTTATGCACTGCCTGAGTGTCATGTCTGTGCTAAGGAGAAGCTGACCACAAGAATTACAAGTGCTCTTGTTTAGTACATTGTTTGAGGCCTATGCCTTCATTAAGCTGTACAGTGTCGTCCCCGTGGAATAATTGTAAGCTGCAATAACGGCCTTTGTATTTATGTTGGTGGAAGTACCACAAAGGTGGTGTCATACGTAACACATTTCTTCAAACAAAAAGTATTGTAAAGTAACTTATTACTTTTAAATGTCAGCCATAAGTAATATGTAAAACATTACATTTTGACAGTAAGTTGCCCAGCACTGCACTAAATACTAGAGCAATGATACTATGATAATGAATCTGGCTTTTCCAGTTTGTGAGGTTTGTTTTTGGTTTTCTAGCTAAATTAATGTCACTGAACTAGTTGCTCCCACATCACTGTTGAAAATGTGTCACAGCATTCACAGAAATAATATTCTACTCACAAAAGCACCTACTTGCCTAAAATCATGAAACAGCAGGGAAGTATGACAGCTGCTGATATTCTGCCATGTGCCTCGTCCTCCAGGCCAAGGGTCATGGGAAGTGGCCAGTGAAATGGTACGCTCCAGAGTGTATGAACTACTTCAAATTCTCATCTAAAAGTGATGTGTGGAGCTTCGGGGTGCTGATGTGGGAAGCATACTCCTACGGGCAAAAACCATACAAGGTATGAACAATCACTAAATAACATAGTATTGACATGAGGGGCATTACCCACCTTTTATATAAATATTTAAAGTCATGGAAACATACCAAATAGTGTCACACTGAAAGAATTTCTATCACAGTTTTTGAAAGAAAAAAATAATTCTAATCAAATAAGTATATATTCATACTAATGGTTGTTTGCCTCATGATAATCCCTAGTTGGATGGTTGTAGTTTGTTGTAATTTCTAGAGTGGTTGATACAAATTCACTGAACTTGCAGTGGTAATTTGGCTAGCTCAGAATAAACTGGCAATTGTGATTAGTTGCTACAGGGATGCAGGCAGTACAGTGTGTCAGTCGTGCATTTTGATTAAATCCACAGTGGCAGAAACAAGAAAACAACTCATAATTTTGTTTTCTCATTTTTAACGAGACACAGTCACAGTGAAAACGCCAGACTTCAGGGACTATTTTTGGCTGAAACATATATATATTTTTTTATTATTAAAGCTTTGTCTCTGGTTATTTTTCATTCATGCATCATGGTGGGGCTGCAAGGTCATGACACATTTTTTTGCTCTCACTGTGCTGCATTAACAGGGAATGAAAGGAAATGACGTCATGCAGATGATTGAAAGTGACCAGCGCATGGAAGCTCCTGCCAACTGTCCATCAGAGATGTATGAAGTCATGAGGAAGTGCTGGACATACAAGTGAGTGGACGTCAATTTTGTATTTCGTTCACCACACCACACCATAGTAGCACTGACAACAGATTGTCCTGTTCTTCCCCTGGATGCTCTTTCATTGTTTGATATTATCAATTTGTAATGTTCAGTGCATTCAAGAAACTTTTGGTGATTTAGTGTTGTAATTTACTTTTTTGGTTTGCCCACTTTCCCTCAGCCTACTTTAGTACTTTAATTGGCGGTACACTACATTTACCAAGAGGGTCTTTCAACTCCCCCAGTGAAGGAACACATTGATGTTACTCATGGGCATTTACATTCCCACACAGTTCCCTGTCACTGTCATTGGGAACCACCAACATGGAGAAATGCCAGCTTTAAAAACAAGGTTATCTCCAGTCTTACCCAGGCCGTTACCCAGAGATGGAAAAAACATTCAGGTCACATTTATCTTTGTGATTATCAGAGGGGATTAACAGAGGGGAGCTGATGAACGTCATAGAATATGATCTTAAATGTTATGTTTGAAGTAAATATACGTTTTCAAAGCCAAGAAAGGACTAGGTGGAAGAAGCACTAGTTTTATTGCCCCAGAAGTACTCGTACAATTTGCATTACATCCTGCAGTCCTAAAAACAGGACACATGAAAAGCTACCAAAAAAAAGAAAAAAAAAGGAAAAAAAGGTTTTAGTACTAGATTATTACTAACTCTGTACTCTATTATCATTTCTTACAGGGCCGATGAAAGACCTGGATTTACAGTTGTTGAGCCACGACTAAGGGAGTATTACTATGACATTGCACAGTGATGTCTCATTTGGAAGTTATATGACACAAACTATGCAAAATGTTGGTTAGCACTGCATAACTACAAAAAATGCATTCAAATCATGTATTAAAAATTGAAAATGATTATAAATTGAATGCAGGTATGACATACTGATTTGCACTGGAGGATTTGTTATAGACCATGATTAATTAAATGCAGCATTTTATTACTTAACCTTCCTGTACTTTTTTTTCACACTCACCTGTGTTGGTATTCTTACTTGTACAATATCACTGGTGATATCCAATGTGTTATTTAATTGCAGTTAAATGCAGATTTGGATAAATTCAGCATGAAGTATTCTGCTTCTATAGTTTGTCATTGTTTGCCTGGCATCAGCGGTGGTATACAAAAACCAAAGATTTATCACAAGTACATGCGAGTTATCTCTGTATATAATCTTGTCAGCCAAGCAGTTTGCCAAACTAAACAGAAATAACCTTATGTTAAAGTATTTGTGTTGATCTGGGGTTTAGGAATTCTGCGGCATGTTGAAGATAGAAAAAAACTGAAAGATTCCTCTGCATGGCTAAAACTAAATATTATTTTGCTTATGTGCTGTTTAATATGCAATCATGAGTGAAAACAGAAAATTCAAACATATTCAACAACAAAACAATTAATAGATAAGAGTCCAGTGTTGTCAGTAAAGAAAGGTCAAATAATGCAGACATTCATTTGGGAAATGGGCGTATACATGCATGTATACATGCTGAAAATAATTTGGTACAGGCTCAAACCATAGAACTTGAATGGAGTAGAATGGTCATGGCACTGTTTGCCGCGGTCATTTGACTGGTACAGAATAAAATAGCGAATGTGGCTAGTTGCTGCAGTGATAATGCATGTCAGTAGTGCCATATCAGTTCTCACTAGCTTGAGAACTGATATGTTTAACTGTGGCTGCTTTCTAAAAGCAATAATCAGTGTTAATAGTTACCAGCAGAGCATCTCTGTAAGTTAGTTTTTAGCAATGGCATTAATAGACAAAAATGGCTGCCATTCCAGCCATCCTACTGTGTTGACTGGAAAGTCTGTTCCACACCATTCAAATTCTGAGGTTCAAACTCTGTGATGTATGTTTTTTGTAACTGGATCTACCATGAAATTGTTAATTGTTTCAAAGTGATGGGTATGCATGTTTTCAAACTTTTTATATACTGTAGATGCAAGGACTTTAAAATGGTGTTAATGGTCTGTGTGTGTAACTCTGACATAATACCCATATACCAGTTTGTATCAATAAACAAAAACAATGTTATATGGTGAAAGTCTGTGAGGTTGCAAATGGTGCAGTGCACCATGGGCTGATTTGGAGATACTATGTTTCTGATGTTGTTTAATTGTTTTTTTTTTATTCAATTGTTAAGTTCAAACAAAAGTATAAAGGAAGAAACATAGAAACTGAAATGGGCAGAGGCAGCATTGTATAGGGAATTGAATATGAATGTGATTTGATGTGGATGAAGAAAGTGAAGAAATGAGGGAACAGTCCTGCATGACTGAATGGCTTTAAGGCATGTAATGCTCAATAGATGTATATGAGTTGTTCGAACATTCACTATGACTAAAGGGAAATCAGCAGAGACAAGACATGGACTAACACCTTCCCAAACCTGCTTGTGAATAAAATGCCAATTTCTGGGTGTTAACAATGGAATTGTTTTATGGGGTAGAGTGCTGTGATTTTTTTTATTTATGTGTGTAGCAATGTGTTATTTTTATAATGGCTACTTAATCTGTTATTGCAGTTCAACATTAAAGGCTATTTATAGTGTAACGACCATAGCTGTGAGCTGATTTACCTTGAATTTTGACTTTATTGCTGGGTCATTATTTTCAGGACAGTAATGCTAAGAAATAAAAATCCTTCAAGTGGAAGTCTATAGTCTTAATCCAAATTTAGATTAAAATGCAGTTTAATTTGTTAGGATGGCTGTTACAAATGTTAACAGCTACTCTTCCTGGGATCCACATATAACAAAAGACAAACTAATGCACAAGAAAGAGAGAAAAAGCTTCGGTGCCTCAGTCATCATAAAATAACAATCAATATAATAATGCCACAAAAAAGAAACAATGAACAAATATAAAATCTCAATGCAGTGAGGATTTGTGTGGTAACCGGTCTCATTTGTTTTATGTATTTACATAGCAGCAAGTCTAGAAATGATAATAGAGCTGCCACAAGGAAATATACAGCCTATAGCACAACAGTATATGTACAATACAATATAATCAATATTCAGTATACCATAAAATACACATATAATGTGTATGTTAATTTCAGTAACACATATGGGGCTCTAGTTTCCCGGCGCAGCGTAGGGTGGCGCAGTGAGGCGAACCGTGCTGATTGAGATAGTAGCATTGAATAGTGTTTTTGTGGGTATTTATTGCATTGTTAATGTGCCTGACATTCTGGAAGCCTGCCTGTGAGGTTTTGGTGACGTGTCCGCACTGTGCACCTGTCAGCCAAACTTCCACTACGCCGGCTCCGCTCCACAGCGCATTTTAAAGGCGAGGACAGGGGCTCATTTGATTGGTTTAAAGTGAATCGGCTGTGTCAAACCCACTCCACGCCTTCTCTCGTCCCTTCTGCCGGTAGGAGGGACGGCGGAGTATTTGCGCCACCGCGCACCGCGTGCCAAACTTGCAAAATCCACCTGGCCACACCCAGTTGGCAAAGCGCAGCTGCACTGCGACCCTGCCTCTCCAGGTCTGCAAAACTAGAGCCCATGATGTCATAAAATCAATGTATGCAAACAACAAATGTTCAGTGAAAACTGCCAACCAACAAACAAATTCCTAGCAACAAACACCTCCTAAAACACGTTCCAAATAATGCCTGCCAAGCAGAACTGGGCCAGTATCCCCTCCAAATTTAAGATCCATTCTACAACCATCTGAAAACTAGCGGCCCCCATAGTTTCCACCACAAAGTTCTCAGATCCCATGAGAGCAAGTTGGAGAAAAGTCCCCTCACCCAGCTAGCCCTATCACTCAGTTCCCTGACCTCGACCAAGGCCCCTGAACCTCAGGACAGACTCCAAACCGTCTGGCCAAACCAAATTATAGCTAGACCAAAAGAGAAATATATTACCTTTTGGAATGACACCACAAAAAAGTCAAAGCAAAATGGAATGCTATTTAACCCTCAACTGACAATACACAGTGGCAGAATACCTGACCACCGTGTCCAACCGCAGACTAAGAAAGCCCTTAACCATGTGCAGACTCAGCAGACACAGTCTGGCTCTGGAAGTACAGACCGAGGAGTACTTTCTCCTCCACTGTGACAAGTCCAAACAAATAAGAGAAATTTTTTCTCCCAAATTTAAAACTCAACATCAAGAATTCGAGACACTTTCAGACAGGAACAAACTGAAATATCTCCTGGGAGAGAAACCAAACTGTTGCACACTGGTGGCTCTGTGATCAGTCATGACAAAAGGAGGGCTCAAATTATGTCATTCTTCAAATTCCAAATCTTTCTATAATTTTGGTTATTATTGTACCAAAGATTGGACATGGCAGCAGTGTGTGTGTTTGTGTGTGTATGTACATGTATGGAGTGGTTGGGGTGAGTAGTGTCTGTGTATGTGTGAGTGAGTGAGTGAGTGAGAGGGAGAGAGAGAGACAGAGCAGAGAGGACTTAACATTATTATAAAAATGGTATGAACTCAAAACTATGGTGTTGAACAACAAACGGGAAGAAAGATACTGAAAGCATCAGGGAAAACCTAAAATGTGAATCTTAATTTTGAACCTAAGATCACCTTTCAAACACTTTTCAAAACCAGAAATTTTTAGAATTATGCAGATGGCTGGTTGAGCTAATAAAAGATAATACAAGCCCTCAAGACTTGATACATATGAAGAGAAAGTGTTAAAAACAAAACAGATTTCAAATAGAGCTGCTCTCTAGACTCTTCATGCTGCTTATGGCAGTGCTTACTGCAGCAAGAAAAGTAGCCAAAGTCCACACAGTGGCATTCAAAAGTAACACTGCAAATTCTTACTAAGTATAAACTGCTTGTTTCAAGGGTCCTAAATTGATGGGGAGTTGATGTCAGGCCCATAACATTAATATTCATATTTAGTCAACTTATCTCAGCGTAGTCCTCAAGAGGGTGCTGTAGCTGGTTAGTGGAGTACTCACTGCTCTCAGAACAGTGGCAAAACTAGCTGCCATGTCCACTGGGCTTTGAAAGATAACATGTAAGACAGGGGTCTGGAATCTTTGCAAGAGTTTTAAAAAGAGCTGCTCACAGTGTTGGGTTGTCCCAAACAGAGATGCAGACTCAGTACATGTCTCCTCAGAACTGGAAAATCCTCAGGTTTCATCACAGGCCAGTGAGAAAAAGTTATCTTGCAGTCTCCTTCAGTGTTTTTCCAATATTTCGTGCTGTATCAGTAATCTGTTCTGTGATGGTTTTTGGTGACATCCCCTTCTGCCTTCTACTTGTATGGTTGGTTTGGCTTTCTGGCTCAGGAGCAGGTGGGCAGGGTTGGAGAGGGCATCAGGAAACTACCTGCACCTGGGCAGTGTAGGCCTCAGCCTGTTTAGGTGGCCTCCCTGTTAATATGTTACTCTTCTCTTCACCCCAGGCCTCTTCATCTTCATCTTCTCTTCATCCCTGCCAGATGGGATAGGGTTTCGTGTTTTTTTTCTCCACTCAACCGCATTCTGCATCCACTACTGACAGAGCTGACTAGTAAAAAGACTCTTTGTCATTTTATGACAAGACAAATTGACACTTCAGACAATTACTTTGTCTGATACTAGCAACTCTGTAGTAGCAAAAAGGCACTCCTTCACAAATTCTCCTTCTGAATGAGCTTTCAGCTTCTTAGCTATCAGCTCACTCACCACAAAACTCACTTGCATTCTGACAGAGAACACTGTCTCTGTCAGAATGCAGTCTTGTGAAAGCTGCTTGTTGAACTAAAGAGGGTTAACTTTATCCAAACTCATTTGTGCTTGCAACTCATCCAGCTCAGCATGTTTCCAGTTGTAATGCTGCTTGGGATTGGCCTTTTTCATCACTGCAAGCGCTTTCCCACAAACTAGGGACACTGGTTTGCCTTTTACTTCAACAAAACAATTCTGTCCATTTGTTTGGACAAATGAATATTGATTCTGCATCTGCTTTTCTTTTCATGACAGTTGCCATGATGCATGTGCATGATGACACATATGTGCGTGTTTACCCTGACCTCGACCTTGACCCTGTCACCATGTTTAGGACAGTACTTGGAAGTGCTGCCCGGTTCCTTTCAATGGGCCATTCAGACAGGATGCAGTGCACCGCAGCTAACAATCCAAAGTGACAGTTTTGTTGTCTAGTCCATTTGCTCTGTAACAGGCAGGATGCCCGTCAGTATTTGTTTAAAAAATATTTGAATATATGCACATCAGTCCTTGCCCTTGCCAACACTGAAGATTTTTTGCAATGTCTCCACATTTCGTGGTTCCAGACTCTATGCCCTGTGCTCTATTCCAGCTATGCCCCTTCAAGCTGAGGTGGCTTTTCAGATTTTTGACTTTGTTTCATTGTGTCTCACATCTAAAACAGATGTTTTAATTACATTTCATTACTTATAATTTTAGATATAATATAATTTTAGATTTGAGGCTTAATTTGCCATATTCATGAGATACAGGGATTACAAAATAAGATAGGACAAAATATATTTCCATTTTTATGCAATAGAGAACCAGCATAGTTAATATAAGAATACAAATATAACTAAAATATAACTGGTTATATGTAATTCATGCCAACTGGTTAATGTGTTTTTCTGACCCCTAGCAAGCTCTGAACACAGTTGGAGTATGCAGGGTGGGAGCTGGAAGATGTATTTCTCTTGTTGGATTTGTGTTTTAGTTATCTGACCAGTGAGAATAAAGCATTTTAACTCAGCCTGATGAAAACTATATGCTCCATCCAAGACATGTGGACAGTCATTAATTGCACATAGGGAAGATGCCAAGACAGGACATGACAGCAAGAGACAAAATACAATATGCACAAATGAGCAGTCATGATAACATATTTAGTAATTTGCTCATGCAAGTTGAGGCTTTATGGTAAGAAGGCTCTCTTGCTATTCAGTAAGACAGTTCTAGGTTGGTCCACTTTTTCAGAGGTCTGATGGCCATTTTGTATGAGGATTCAAGCAGTGGAATCCACATCAGTAAGGACTGTAAATAAATTTGAAACTAAATTTGTCTGTTCATACAGATGTGAATAATACCATGACTTTCCTCAGTGCTTATACAGTGCTTATACTTAATGAAACTCTTTAAATAATGGAACATATGCAAGTAGTTGAAACTACAAAGTTTATGTAGTAAAAATCTCTTTACTGCCTAAAGAAATTGAGTTGAATTGGATAAGAACTTTTTAATTTTTTTCCCCACAAATTTTGGGTAATGCGATAAACTGTTGAATGAATGAATGAATAGTTTGATTTCAGATTGACATGATGATGATTGGCATGTCTGAAGAGGGGACCAAATGCCAAAATGTTATTTTAAATTTTAATTATAAGATGACCTTTTAATGGCGAGGGTGTGGTATCTTGTCTTGGCATGGATTTTATACCTATTTAAAGTAGCTCTTCTCCAGCTGATGGAATGCAGCCTTAATACTGTGTGTGTATGTATGTATGTATGTATGTATTGTTTTTTTTTAATAGGGGCAATGCAAACTTAGATAGCACCATTTTGCTGATTTACACAAGCACATGAAGCTGGATGCTCTGCATGTGGAGATTATAGCTAGTGCTGGGTTTCTACTCCCATGCCTGGTTGGGCTTTTTAAGAATAAACATTAAAAATGGAGCGACTGAAATTTTAAGTCAAAAGAAAATTATGACATTGAAAATCTGGAGAAAGGCACACCATAAAATTGACAGAAAATGATTGTAGTTTGTGGGTAGTCATATGTCCCTGGCGGAGAGAGAAAGAGGAGGGCCGAGCAGGGCCTTAGTGACATCTCCAAACATGTCAGCACAGCACACTAGACAACAGCCCTGCCCTCAGAACCAAATCACAAGATCAACAAGGGCAAAGCTGTTTTCTCTCTGCCCCAACACCAACCTTTGTCCTTAAAGGAGAGAATCTACACTGGAAAGGTTGGACTGTTCGCAAGGTGTCCTCTCCTGAGGATCCAATCACATCTTCTCATCTGATAGTCTTTGGATCTAATCCTTTGACACGACATGACTGTTTCAGTTTTCTCCAGATTTGGGTATATCTACTCTCTGAGTGTGATACTTCTCATGTCGCCAGGTCTGAGCTTGAGCATTCCCATCACGTCTCCTGAGAACAACCACAGGGCATCAGTCCGTAGGGATGTTCTTGATAACCCGCTACTTGAACAGACTGACCTGGATGCACAGGACCTTCTCAGCCAGTTTCTGTCCACACTAAACCTCACTGAAAAGGGCTCCCAGTCCAGGCCCCCCGCTGCCCGTAAGGAGCCACCAGAGTACATGCTGGAACTATATAACCGATTTGCCAATGACCACACTGCTGTGCCCTCTACCAACATTGTGCGCAGTTTCAAGAATGAAGGTACAAACTTCTTTTCTTCGTCTAAATCTACCAAAATCTTCAAAATGTAATGTAGTGTTTTTTATAAA